>JANHFP010003386.1:351727-363551 GCA_032468135.1 Calamaria suluensis
CTCAGCAGGGTGGCCCAGTGAGCCACCCTGCAGAGGTGGTGGGTGCCCTGGGGCTGCTTCCCTTCAGCCTTCAATCCCTTCAGTTGGGTGCTTCTTCAGCAGGGAGGGAGCTGGAAAAGTAGGGTGGCTTTCCCGCAGGATGAGGGAGGAGGAGGAGGAGGAGGAGGAGGCAGCACTGGTGGGATTTTCAGAGCTTTCTCCTTAGTATGGTCTGTGCGGGGCAACAAAATTGGGACTTTTTAAAAATGCTGCGCGACACGAGACAAATTGTTAAAATCGGGACTGTCCCACCAAAAGCGGGATGTCTGGTCACACTGCCTTTGTGGCCTACAGAGGGCCTCCGGAGCCTGGGGAGGCCATTTTTGCCCTCCCAGAGGCTCAAAAAAAGCCTCTGGAGCTCAGGAAGGGCAAAAATGCCCCCCCCCCCCGCCATGGTGCAGGAGGCTGACCAGGCCACACTCACCATGGCCACACCCTGTCAGCAACAAAGCAGAGAACCCCTTGCCAAAAATTTTGAAGCTCACCCAATTGTCTTAGGCCTAAAGTTATTTACCCACGTACTAGGGCTGTATTGCTGTTATCCTTCTCATCTTCTTACCTTTCTCAGCTGTCATCTTTCCTACTACCTTCTCCTATGTTATATTATGATTTATCAGTTGTTGTTGTTCATATCTTATGATTTATGATTGTATAAGATATGATTGTATCTTATGATTTATGTACACTTGGTTGTTTGTATGTACACTGAGACACCAGAGACACATGCCTTGTGTGTCCAATCACACTTGGCCAATAAAGGAAATTCTATTCTGTCTATTTTTCTATGCCCACAATTCTGGAAGATTTATAACACTATTTTGTATTTGTAATGCAATTTTATTACAAAACATGTTTGTAATAAAAAAGAATTACAAAATGATAAGAGATGGCTGCTGAAATAATTACTTTTAAATACAGTAAACTCACAGCAAAGGGCATAAAAGGAAGGATAAATTGGGAAGAAAATATTATTTTGCCCCATTTTACCATTTAGAAGAAAGCAACATCCTCAAGGAATGCAGAAATTTAAAAAATTGTATCTTTCCTCGATTGAGGAAATATAGTAGAAAGTTACTAAACAGAATCTACTACTTAGCAACTAAAATATAATTTGAAGAAGCCATGTATTTTGATGACCCAACTCAAAGCAAGTTACAAACAAAAAACCAAAACTTAAAAACAAACAGTCTTTATTGCCAAAAGAATTCAAATGCTTTCTCTTTATCCAAGTGGATTTATTTTCAAAAACAAAGTAAATGCCAAGACAAACTCTGACTGCAGTCCAAAGGTAATTACTGAGATATCTAAAGCAAAACTTGGCTAAGGACCTCTTGCCTAAAGACACAAGAGCACGGACACTTGACTCGTAATTCGACTCTTTGGTCCCAGCAACTGCTGATCACAACTGGCTGGTTTTTAAAGGGTTCCACTCAGCTGTGTTCCTTCCCTTACGTGCTCCTGAATAGACTTTTCTCTGTTTTGGGTCAGGTGGGGGCACTGTTCCCAGGTCCTCCTCTGAACTGTCCTTCTCTGACTCCACCCTTAGCTCACTGGGTTCTGCTTGGACCTGCTCTTCCTCAGCTCCAACCTTCTCCTCACTGCTTTCTGCCAGCTGTTCCTCCTTGACCTCCGAGTTGGACGCTGGCAGAGGCATGACATGTATGCATAAAGTGCTGTATTGCATAGTATTCTTTACTTAGGTTATTTAAAGCCATTTTAGAATTTCCTCTAAACAGAGGGGAAAAAAAGAGGAAATGTTAATGAATTTGCAACTAATCCTTAAAAAAAAAACTTTGATTCTGTTGGGGATGCACACATTCAGGTACAACCGCCCCCCTCCAGAATAATACTCAAATGAACTAAATCCATTTAAAGTACCTACGATTATACAAATGATTGATATTAATGTGAATCTAATTATACATAAAGAGAGTCTTTGAATGTTTAGCATGCCAGGGATACTTTATCATTCAAAAACAGAGGAAGCAACCCTTGCATTGTTAATTACTTGATTCAGCTGGCTCTGACAATATTTCATTGCGTTGGTCAGCCAGATTCTCAGAAGTGAAGTAAACTCATTAAATGAGAAAATGTTAAATACTGTAAATGCCATTCCAGGTTTTATGCAGTTACATCAAGCTTCAGTGCTGCACAGCACTATAAGACATGCTAGGGGTTTAAATCCTTTTAAACCTTTCACCCATGTCTTTCACCCAGTCTCTAAATTATGTTCGGATGGAAAAATGTGGACAATGTAATAGTTGGGCCAAAGTGAAAATAGCATTATACCAGAAGATGTATCCATCTCGCGATCCTGAGCAATAGAAATTCCCTGCAAAGGGATGGGAAAAATTGATTAATTCCTGAACTGCCCAGGTTTGGTCCTAGCAACCTCACCAATATTTGACCTCAAATGTAAAGTGTTCACCTTCAGGAAACAGCACATTGATACATCTCAGGAGTTCTTAAGATGCTGATAAAATGTACACAACGTTTTGCTCAGAATGAGAGCAAAAAGCACAAAATAGTTTGCTAAGAATGATTGAGTTGTTCTCCAAAGAGAGATTGGGAAAGTCCTGCTTAGACAAATAAGATCTAAGTCACCTTGAGGGACATCGAAGTAATGTCCATATAGCATGACTCTAGACTTGGTCAATAACAAAAGCACATTATAAGCACATTATACGAGGGTGAACCAGAGATTTGCACATATCTTTGCAAGGGCCCCCTATTGCAAATAACCATGATGATAACATAAGGAGTCCATTGAGACATAGTGTGGAGAGATCATTGTTTCTCCTGGATTGATGTACACATGAACAATTGACTAGAGACTTCCTAAGTATCCCAAGTAGGCTGCTTCGAAGAGCGCTGGAATATATAAATAAATAAGATTGGGATCTGAAAATGGGTTCTCAAGCAGGACTCTGGAGATCTTGTACACGGTTAACACAGAAAACTGAAAAGGTAATAAGAGCAATATTATGAATGCCAAGGCACCTGTGAATTGGTGCTAGCAGAATTCTTCTTATACTATTGAATTACACACAGTAGTTTAGTACAAGATCAGTTTGCCTTCTTCTCTCTAAGCAAAGACAGTGAGAACAACAAACTTTCTCTACAAGATCATTTTTTTTTTAAAAAAATGAGTGAAATACTCAAGGATGGGCCACTGAAGGGCTCAGATAATTCTATCATTATGGGCAACTGATGTTTGCTTTAGCTCACTGAAGTGGACTCAAAACATCACATGTTTGATGACTTCCTGAGCAACTGTTATCTTTATCTACCTGTAGTATATATATATTTGGCACATCCTTATTCCAATAATTCACCTTGAATGGTAGCTTGCGGAGAAATGGGAGGACAAATCTGAGAATGGTCACAGGCCTTTCTAAATATCCTGGAATAGATCTTCCCAGGATTGAGTGGACAACTTTGGATCAAATTAGTTTGATTGTGGAAACCATACCACGCAGAAATCCCTGCTTTCCTCAAAGCCAGTCCCAGCAACTCTGCCTGTCTGTTTTCCAATGCATTCTGTTCTGAAATCCAAAGGATGCATCATTCACAACATGAAATGAAGACTCAAACCATCCAGTCAATCATTGCAACTGGACCACAGTGTAGATAGACTTCCCCTCTCCCCACTTTTCACTTCACTACACTAGAAGTAATTTGCACACAGTTTGGCGATAGATTGGAGCTTCACAAAAATGTATTATTTGCAGTCATTTCTCACTATCTCCCAAGAGCCTACAAAATTGGGGGGCACTGAGGGAATTTTTTAAAGGATAAAGCTGCAATGGTGCCTTGGTTTCTGAGAAGATGGATTAGGATAGTGGGAACCATTGCCTGCCAAAGGTTTGTGTTTTATGAATTACTCATTGCCCTGTGCCTTACAGAAGTGGAGGCAAAGGTTTTTCTCATGAGAAACTACTAGTAACAAAATCTCCCTCCCCATTTGCACACCTAGTATCACCTGCATATTCCTATTTACCATGAAATTCCAGCTGAACATGGAAATTCCAGCTGAGCTCCCTCCTCACCTAGGAGCACTAGATTTGACATTTCTTACCCAGATTGCTCGCTGGACCTAAATGAAATGAAGTTGATATTCCTCAGCTTCCATCATTTGATCAACCAGCAAGTTGATCAAACAATCCTTTGCAGGAGAGCCCACCACCAGGTGTATGCAAAGAGAGAATGCACAGTTGTGAGTTATACCCCATGTCCTAAATGTGATTATGCTCCACAGTTTTATAATTTTGTTAATATAGATTCCCCGTGCATCGAAACCTCATGTCATCTCGTGTCATGTCCATAAAGTTCTGCTTTCCCTATGCTCCAAAATGAACCTGTTTTAGTGTTCTCCTTCACGCGGCTTCTAATTTAAACAAGTTGAAGGACATCCCTTGATGTACACCCAGCACCATCCTCCTTGCTGTCTCCAGAGCCCATCAAGATGGAGAACCTGGAGGACATTTGCTAAGACCTGATTCCCCACATTGAAACATCCCTCATTTATTGGTCCGCTGTTTAAGTCTCTTAAGTAACATCAGTAAGACCTCTTCGAGGCAGTTTGTCCTCGATGGACCAGCAACCTTCTCAGTTATTACAAGCTCAAAGAGAAAGTACTTATTTTTTTTAGCAACTACAAGCTCAATGAGGAACAAGTGGAACTGACATGTGGAAATGAAATGTGAATTCTTGAGCTGCGTTTCATTGCAATCCATTTTCCTCAAGAGGAAATGAAAAACAAAAAACAAAAACCAAGCTTATTTCCATCTGCACGTCAGGCACAAACAGCTGAACCAGAGTGACATGGCTAAGAATCCGGACATCCGGGAAAACAAAATGAAACAAATAGGTTAGCTTGCTTACCTGTCAGAACCCAGCATGCCTCAGCCAACTCATGCAAATTTGTCTTATTCATCAAACATGTTTGGGTGTGTGTGTGCGCGCAAGTGCGTGTGTGTCTTCACTGCCAGAACATGATAAGCACATTGGGAATGCAACACGGCATGCAAGAGCTTCAACATTCATTGTTCCACACAAATCTATAAATCTATATTTCTCTTAAGAAACGGATGCATGAACATCACTTTGAGAATCTAGGTACCCAACCCAAGAACTGTTTCACCTTTAAAAGCACTTTTTTTTGGGTGTGTGTGTGTCTCTCTTCCTCAAAATGGAATGACATTCAGTAATGCATCTTGAAAATATTTTCCAGTAGATCTCTACAACTCTGAAATCTGATTCTTGTTCTAATCACCTTGCCTGGTCTCCTGATGGAAATGCAATACCCACCCTCTCTTAGCTAACAGTCAAAGCTCTTTTTTTTCCCCTGCATCTTTCTTTCTCTCCTTCTCGAGTGCTGAATGAGGATTTAATTGTAACTGAAGAATACTATTGTTCTTGCCTCATGGGATTTTCCATTCTGTTTTATATTTAAAAAGGACCGTATTTGATTTCTGCTGAATTTATTTTGAGGCTGCAAGGTATAGAATTGAAAATGTATTGTGCATCAGATTATTCGGGTTTTTTTTAATGTCTGAATCTACAAGAATTCAGCAATCTTGCCTCCAAGACAGATTTTTTTTTCAGTGTCATTTGCAAAGATGAATAACCAGCTCTCACCAGATTTCACAATCCCATGAGATTTCAGTGCTTTAATTTTAGAAACATTTAAACTAGTATTTAATTTGAGATTTTTTTTTCAAATGCCCTCTTGGGTATTCCCTGATGCCATGATACCAAGTTCCCATTCTTGCTGATTTCTGGCAGAAGTGAGAAACTCCAGGTTTACAAAGGGAGACACTGAATAATAGATTTAATTCCCCTGATGAAATCAATAACTGTGTTTACAGAGGTTTTTCCTAGTGGATGAACAACTCTGCAATTGCTTTTTTCCCCAATAAGCTGAAACTAGATGGTTAATGTTAACCTTGGTTTAGGTTTCTGCTGTGGCTTCATGTCTTATTCAAAAACAGCTGGATACATAAATATACACATGTGTCAAGGCACCTGGTCTACCCAAATATGGGAGGGAGCACACTGCTTCCTTTTGCCTTTCAGCTCATCTCCAGAGACTATCCAGGCAGTACTTATATGACAACATTGTTGCTTTAAATTTGTTTATTGTATCGTTTCCTGATATTGAAAATATCCTTCCCATATTTGCGTAACCAGGTGCCTTCACAAGAAAACAACCCCTCACCTGGTGCTGCTGATGAAAGGATGAGAACCTGTGGCCTATACAACTGCCTATGATGCAGGCGATGCAGGTTCAAATCCCAGAATGGTATCGCTAGCTGATGAGAGCTAAATAGCTTCAAATAGATCTATACTAGTCTCCCTCCATTTTCAATATCAGCAAAAAATACAATAAACAAATTTAATGCAACAATGTTGTCATATAAGCTTGGATAGTCCCTGGAGATGAGCTGAAAGGCAAAGGAAGCAAGTTGCTCCTTCCCATATTTGGGTAAATAGGTGCCTTCACAAAAAACACATAACCTCGCCTGGTGCTGCTGATGAAAGGATGAGAACCTGTGGCCTAGAAGTTAATACAACTGCCTATGATGCAGGCGACCCAGGTTCAAATCCCAGAAGGGTATGGCTATCTGATGGAAGATAAATAACTGGAAATAGATCTACATTAGCTATACTAGTATATACTATACTAGCATATATATGCTAAAGATCCTGCTGAGAACAGATTTGATGTTCACTTGTAGTAGATTCATAACAGACTGAACAGTAGGAGGGATCAGTCCAGCTAATGGGAGGAGAGAGAGAGAGAGAGAGAGACTCAAAAAAGATATGGTAGCGGCATTCAGAAACCACCCATCTCACTCTGGGCAGTGTAGAATTAAACACATAACAAGCATCCATTGGTGTAGAACTTTACCATGCAAATTGACAATATATAGCAAGACTGGGGTTTTCACCAAATTATTTTCCCCATGAAGCCTTTCTTATCCTAGGTGCTATTTTTCCTCTTTATTTGTCACTATCTGTTGTGTTCTCATAGTTTGCTACTGCAATAGTCCTATGCCTTATAGCAATTCACTATCTAATGATAAGGACAATCTAGTGCAATGCAGCATTGACATTATCTACATTTCTTCAGATTAGCATTCCCCAGTCTGGTGCCCTCCTCCACCTCCAAACTGGCAGCAGAATTCCCAGGATACCTTTCCTGCACTAATGTTGGCGGTCTGTCTGGGCATTACATCCGGAAGGCACCACCGTAGAGAAGATTGCTTTGCTCATATCTTCTGTGAAGCAAAGCATCCTTTCGATATTTTATACCCCTCCCCCATTTCATATTGTGCTATTTTATTAAAACAGAGTATCAATAAATTAGATTTTGTTAAAATTAATCCTTGTCCATTTCTTTGTATCAGTTTTATTTGCAGCCTACAAGACACCCCATAAAACAAATTGTACTTACAATGATATAGGTACTTTTAATGTGTAACTTAATGTGCCTTGCAAACCCAGTTCATTCACACTATGGTTAAATAACAGTTACAATTTAATACAAAGCATCAGTCTGTATGAGAAACAACCTTAGGAAGAGGGAAAGGCTGGGCTAAAAATGTAATAGAAAGTATTAGCAAAAATGGAGCAACACAAAAGTTAAAATTTAAGTGTATAGTGTTTATTTATCATTATAATGTTTTATATTGTATTTTAATGATATGTTTGTAATCCGCTTAGAGCTGCTTCGGTGAGAGGGATAGTGTGGAATTTTAATAATAAATAATTGAAAATAAACACAAAAATAGCACTGGATCACATCCTATAAATACAAGTCTTAAGAGATATCACATTTTCTCTTGAGACATCAAAGAATACCGAGTCACTCCTTTGCAAATTTGGGAGCAGTGCAATTATCATTAGTACAGGACAGCATGATACAATATATCTTCAAGCATGATACAATATATCTTCAATCACAAACTGATTTCACATTCACATCACAAATAACAGGAATTCAGTATGATGTTTGCCAATCTCTCCACTGATTTCCTGAGCAGTAAGTCTTATGTAGCAAGGCACAGGGCATGGAAAGATTTTAGAAGAGGGGGATTGAACCTTGGGAACTTTAAGACTTGTGGATTTCAACTCTCAGAATTCCCCAGCCAATCAATTATGGGAGTTAAAAGTCCATAAGTCTTGAAGTTCCCAAAGTTGGACATCCCTGATTTAGAACTTCAAAGACAATGCTGGCATAATAGGAGTATACAACTTGGACCCCAGCTTCACATACAGTTCCTAAGGCCTTTCCCCCTTCATTTACATTGAAAGGGGTCAAAAAACAGTGCTTGGTTTCTTATCTGTTTTTCTTTTTCTACTTACCCTCCCAATAAAACTTTTTTTCAGCTTTGAAAGTTCAGGTGTTTAAAATGATCCACTACTACCCATTAAAGCAAAAGCCAGTAGCTGGTGTTGCTATGATTGTTGGATCATGGGGCAGTGAGCATATGGATTTATCCATTTTTCAAAACTCCCTCCAGCACCATTGAGCATGCAAAACAGGAATGTATTTTGACTGCATTCTCATCTTTTCTGTGCAAAGCTGCCCAACTTTAAATCCATGTTGTGGGCCCTCCTCCAACTTACTCTGAACTTCCAGTCATCATGACCCACAGTTGGAACACCTCTGTTGTTAACGTGTACCTAAAATAAGCCTACAGTGATTTTTAAAAGCAAACTTGCAAAGAAGACGAAATGCTGCATCAATGGAGAATGCTTAAAACTAAAGAAAAAGTGTTGTTGTTTTAAAGAAGAACTTTGCATTCACCCGTGAGATGATAGAAGAACATGATTTTTTTCTTCTTTATAGTCCAAACATTTCTTTCCAGAACACGAAGCTTTTCCACCGGAGTGCTAATTCTCACCAATTGAGCCTAGAGCTAGACTAGAGCAATCTTGCTGAGCCTTAGGCCGCTAGAGGGCGTGTCAGGGCCATAGCAATTTCCTGCCCTGCTTACGGAAAGAATGCCTTATAAGCGCTCAGAGAAGGGGAGAAAACGGGCGGCGTGTTGCGCGTTTTTCTATTCTTGAGAACGGCACATTCTTACATAACCGGTGTATATACATGTCATATTTCTTTGCTTGTTGCCTCGTTTGTAACCTTGAACCTGGAGAGGCGTTTCGGTTTAACACCTCCTCTTGCAAAGAGGCAAAGGAAATGAAAAACACAAGAGACCAGCAAACTAGAGAGGAATGTCTTTTGAGGGAGGCGTTTGTGGGTTGTGTGCGTGTACTATATGTGTATATACTGTGTTTTGTGTTTCTGTGTTTTTAATTTCCACACACACACACACTCACACACATATATATATGGAAATTAAAAACACCTACCTCTGGGATCACCTAGCAGGGAAAATACAACCCATCTGCTCCTGCTCCTGTTTTTGTTTTTATATTTAGAAATGACAAAACAGGGGCTGTAAATGGCATCTAATAGCTGAAATCCACATTTGTGCTGGTAAATATGACATTGGGATGGATGCTAAGAAGCTTTGCAAACTCTGGAAATGGAAGGCAAGCATATAGTGGACTGGAAGTAATGGGGGAAGTGGGAAATGAGGAGCCCTCTCTTTAACACAGAGCTGATGAAATAACTGACCCCTCTACATTGTATATTTGGGTGAGGTGGGGGGATTTTTTTCCCCCCACTGCCTCATCCTTCTGATAAATGAAATGAAAAAGCAACGTTATTGGGCCACCTGCTTCTAATTCCTAATTGTGGCAACTTAATTCTGAAATTGTTTGTTAGCTGCATAATATTGGAGCCATTAAATGTATGAAGAAGCCATTACGTTCTTTAAAACGTTGCAGTGGATGAGAGAGTGCAGTTTTAATATTAATGTTGTGTTTTGATAAAATAACTTTTCTACGGAGGAGATAGGCTAAAATTAAATTTCTGTCTGCGGGGAAGAAAAAGAAATCAGAGAGATAAAGAACAGGAAAAAAAAACAGCAGGGGCATGGCATTATAGAAACATCCTTAAAAATGACATCCCAGTTGTTTTGGGGATAGTTCAGCTGTATTTTGGCAAAGAGAATATGTTTCCCCTGCAAATGGTAAGAAACTTTTTTTTTTACAAATCAAAGACTGTTCAACTCTTTGTACAGTACATGGATTGGATGTACCATGAATATGTAGGTATTTTCTTGGGAGATTTGCTGTGTTTGCTTAAGTAATACAGAGTGAGAACAATAAACAATGCCAACACAAAATGCCTGAGATACATTTATTGCTGTGAGAGAGATAGGGAGAGAAAGAGTGTGAACATTTAATCTCTTTTGGCAATGGATGTTTGAAATACGTATTGTAAGCAACCAACATGTGATTCTCATTTTCCTTATTTTCATTTATTTATAACATTTATTGGCATATGGGAATTTTAAAGCACACAGCATCAAGTATATAATAGTATATTTCAATGTTTATTTTCTGTGCTTTGCTATATGGAGGTTTGGTTCTTCATCTGCCTGTCTACCAATCAAGAATTAAAGACAGTAAGAAATATAGTCTATTGAATAACTAATCTGAAATTTTCTCACTGTTTAGCATTTTTTTTTAAAAAAAATAATCTAACATGAGATTGCAGGAATATTTAGAAAAATACTGAGCACATTCACGAACAGATATATCATTCATATTTTCTTTATATTAGATGGAATGTCTCCCATAAGATTATGCATTCTGCAACATGGGCATGCAAGCAACAAGTGTAAAAGCAAATAATGATCTCTTTCAGAAATGAATTAATATGAAATATTTGCCTGTATAACCATTTCATATTTGGTATGTCAATATTTCTGTACTTTGTCTCTCTTTTTTAAGTGCTTGCTGCAATGAAATGATTCAAACTCAGTTGAGTTAGTAGCTGTATTATTCCTTAGGTACATATATTACATATTTTATCATGTAGGCATAGTGTAATAGTTTACGGACCAGACTAGAGAAAATTTGGTTCAGGTCTCCTGACTCACTGGGTGTCTTTCAGCTGTTCATTCTCAGTTCATTCTACCTGAAATGCTACTTGTTCTGGGAACAGTCACAGGGGAGAACCCCCTCCTCTTCTTTAGAGCATCAGGAGAGGAAAGGCAGGATAAAAATTGAGCAATAAAGTAAGCATGTTTGTATGATGAAAACATGTACTTTGCAGTACAATTTCCATCCATAAGTTAGAAAAATACAGAGTAATTGTGTTATGTCCCAATAACAAACCAGTTTTTTAAATTTGAACTCATTTTAAATATCTGGTACACACTAGTTTTTCCTGTTAGTTTTCTTTGTAATGGACTAAAAAGATGATATCAATGGAAAACACTGTTTATTTAGAGCAGGTTTATTTCATATATGTCTACGTTTTGTTCATTTTGGCGAGAAAAGAGGTATTCTCTTAAGAGTGCAAATCTCAACATGAAAAATAAAATAAAGTTCTAGCTTGTCAAGGGTTGAAACTGCCCATGGCCTTCCCACAGCAGCAAAAGCCCTGTCAATTTGAAACCAGACAAAACTGAATAACTGAATAACTCTAATGTTTTCCACTACACTGTGGTGGCCAAATCTCTATTTCCATAACTTCCTTTGATTGGTTGGGAAGTAATTGTAAGAGTATACGTTAGAATGAGTGATGAAACAATCTACTTAAAGGAGAATTTGGCAAACCTTTGGACTGTCGTGCCTCAGCCTCAGTCAGATTCAGACTCAGAGGGGTTAACAGACTTGGCTGAGGATGAGGTCACAGTCCAAT
>JANHFP010003387.1:7931-18645 GCA_032468135.1 Calamaria suluensis
AAGTCATGTGACATCCAAGCCACACCCACACAGTCATGTGACCAGGCCACACCCATAAAATAAGCCATGCCCACAGACCCAGCTCTCAAAAGAAACTGTTGATATTTGCCTCTTTTGACTAATGAAGTTGCCTACCACTGCCTTAGGAAGCACCTCCGTCACTTCAGGGACAGGCTCCCTGCCTCCTTCAGCAATGACTGCTTCGCAACGGAGGCCCCAAGCCTTCCTAATTTTTGTCATTCTTATACATTTCTCTCGGTACTCACTGTAGCGAAGCACGGGTACCAGCTAGTTTACTAATATACCTCCTCACTTTTGGCACTGTTCATCGAGGCCATTGCCCTTTGGGCAGTGGGAGAATTGAAGTCTTTGTATCAACCCAACAGCTGCCAGCAATAGTGTAGGCCCATGATGGCAAACCTATAGCATGTGTGCCATAGGTGGCAAACAGAGCCTTCTCTGTGGGCACACCAACCTTTGCCCCAGCCCAACTCCACTGTGCATGTGTCGTACCTCCTGCCAGAGCTGATCTTTAGGTCTCTTTGAGGGACAAGGAGCATGCAGGGGACGAATATGCACATGCAAACAGGGGTGGGGCACAGGGCTACAGGTTGGTACAGGAGGCTTTTCAGGCCCAAAATGGGGCATGGAGGGCAGCACAAGCACCCCCTGCACCACATTTTTGGCCTGGAAAGCCTCCTGCACCACCCAGAAGCCAAACTAGGGTACAGTGGGGCTGGGTGCATGCACATCCATGGAGGTGGAGCGCATGCACAGGGGGTTTTCACATTGCATTTTGGGGGTTTGGGCACACACGCTTTGGGCACTCAGCACCAAAAATGTTAGTCATCACTGGTGTAGGCAGATTTTGTGGTGAGGTTTTCCCTCTGCCATTTCATAGTATGATTCACCTAGCATTACATCATCTGCCAGCCATTGGATCAGGCTGCTCCTGAACATGGACTTAAGTGCTCTGAGCATTAAATCCAAATTTAAAAACAGCCACACTGACTTACACAATGGAGAAAGGCAGAATGTATTGAAACAGAAAAAAGACCTCTAAAAGAACCATCCATTGCATCCATGGAGAAAACTGATAGATAAAAAGCTTTGTCTGTTCCTTGTCTGCCACCTTTTTCAATATAGGAATCTGATCCTAAGGATGGGAGAAATATCAGATCAGTGGTGGGTTTCAAATCTTTTTACCACCAGTTCTGTGGGTGTGGCTTGGTGGGTGTGGCTTGGGCATGGCAGGGAAAAGATAATGTAAAATCTCGATTCCCTCCCCACTCCAGGAGAAGGATACTGTGAAATCTCCATTCCCACTCCATTCCAGGGGAAGATTACTGCAAAATCCCCATTTCCTCCCGATCAGGTGGGATTTGTGAGGTGGTGGTGGGGCCAGTCAGCATTTTTACTTCCAGTTCTCTGAACTACTCAAAATTTCTGCTACCTGTTCTCCAGAAATGGTGAGAACCTGCTGAAACACATCACTGTGGCAGATGAAGGGAAGAGGATAAGTTCTGCAGTAATTGATAGATATTATGCTGGATAGTTGGAGAACAGCCTTCTACTCTTTTCATGTCAAATGAGGACATTGTCACATCATCCTCCAGTTACAAGTCAAAACACAATCAATAGGTACTAGCATTGAAATCTATTGCAATTTAATTTTCAGTTAGCTCACTTTAAATGAGCTGAGGGAAAATTGCAGAAGATAATGCCCTAATATGTGACCATGTAAATTAATTTAGGTTCAAACTTTTTACGTATTTAAATAAAATTTTATACTCTAAGTTGTTTCATTTTATATCTCCAGTGAGACAGACAATAGGCATTTAGCTGCAGTTTACAACTACAACCCTGGACTGCTGAATAAAAAGAGTTGCTAAATGCCATTTCAAATGATGTCTGTGCTGTGCTGATCTATAGTTATCAACCTGAAGCAGGTTCCATGTAAGGGAGAATGTAAATGGCTACAACAGATATGTGAAAATTCAGGTTAAAATCTTGCCCTTTAAATATGAGAAGATAATGAACAAATAAATATGGTGTGTTTTTATGTTTAGCATGAAACACTCTTTATGGTGCCTGTTTTAAATATTGCTCATAGTTTGGGAGGAAAGGGGTATTATTGTATATTTTACTCCTATATGTGCATGATATTATGTACATTATTTGCATGGATCAAATTATCATTTGCAAGGAATTGACTGTAGATGTTTGTAGAGTGATACTATTTACTCTAGTCAAGAATTATACAGCCAGTTATTATTCCTCTAATAGGATATACACATGTTATTTCTTCATTATGGCAATCGTTTTAGTTTATGCAAAACTCGACACCATTTAAACTCTTCTTTCAATATTGTTTCTATTAAAACTTGATTGAACTTGCCATGTTTTTCATTTTTCCATTTCCATTTTTTTATGTTAAGCCAAGGTAATTATATTTTTGCCTCATTTGATTAACAAAAACATAGGTTCAGCACAATGTCACTTGTCTTTGTACAATTATATTCCTGCCGCAAAAACCTGTGTAGTGTCCATCATTCTTGCCAGTAGTCACATTCCCTGCATGGACACAGTAACTGTGACTTTATAAATATTATTTTACACTGCATTCTCCAGATTTACTAAGTATACATAAATCTTCATTACAGCTCCCTTTTCTCTTCCCTCACTTTTATGTAGCATGATGTCAGTTTTCCTTAACCTCATTATTTATGTGAATAGCTATTTCTTTCATGGAATAAGATATGTCATTAAAAATTACTTAAGGTTTTCCCCCCTCTGGGGTGGTGCCAAAATCCAAAGTTGGTGTAGAAAGCAGATATCCTTCATTTTCAATAGACACATGATTGCCATGTCTAGTTAGAAATAATTTACTTTATTACATGAGTTAACCATAGTATAAAATTCTTTAAAATGAGTCCTTTAATAATAATTAAAATTAAGCAATATTTGAGAGAGAGTTGCGGCTGCTTAATTCTATTTAAATATCTTTGTTCATAAAAAAAGTTATATGCATCACTGTTCTTAAAACAGACCTGAAATTTTATGTCATTCTATTAGTTAACATATGATCCAAGCTTACTGATGCACTCTTTACTTAATCAATCCTAAATCCAAAAAAAATAATAGTTAATCTCAGATGAAAATATAAAAATATGGAAATTACATTGACTCAAAATTGAACCATATACTTAGGTAAGCTTTCTCTCTCTGTGTGTGTGTGAATAACACAGTAACAACACAGTAACAAACTTCACAACTACAACACAGAGCAATTAAATACTAAATAAACATTTGTTTTTTACCCTTGATTTTTTACTTCTGCTGAAATGTTATCATTTTTTATGAGAGGTATACAATTTAAAACATCACTTTGAATAATCCAAAGTCTTTAGATAGTCTAAAGATAGTTCATTATTTAACATAGAAAATCAGTTATTTAACAAATAAAAAAATTTGGAGAAAAATTTAAAAATCATATTTTTTTTAAAAAAATGCTATTATGTATTTATCAAATGACTTCCAAAATAGAAAAATATTTTACTTTACAAAAGTATAACAAGATGCAGAAAGCATTGCATAATTCTTAATCCACATGCAAACCAAATGAAAACCATAAATTGCACTTTTTATCCTTTCTTTTGAATCAGTTCTTCGGGGGGTTTTCTGTGTGTTCTTTTTGTACATATAAATACTTGAATTATTAAAAAAAATAAAAGTTTGTTTTACGACAAATGTATTAACCCTCTTGAATGCAATAAAATACATTTGTATATTACATTTGTATAGGATAAATTTTAAGTCATTAATGGCTTAAGTTTTCAAACAATGAGATCTAAGAAATCCAGTCCAGGGTCAGAGATAGTTCAACAGGACAGGATTGAAGGTAAAAATGTGTTTATTGCTCTTCATTTTAGTGGAATTTAAGGCTTGTATCTTCTCAGTAATGTAAATGGAGAATGTTTAATGCTGAAAACAGAGGAATATGGTGACAGATGAAAATGAACTTCAAATATCTAATAAAGGATGTCAAAAGATGATCAAAACCTCTTCCATGACACTACAGAATGCAGGACATGAATCAATGGATTTCAGTTACAGGAAAGTAGATTCAAACAGAATATTCAGGGGAAATTTACTACTAATAAGACTAATTCGGCAGTAGAATCCTCCTGTGATTGCAAGGAACTGAGCTGCTTTGCCAATTAAATACTGCAACATACCTGGGACCAAGCCAGTAAAGAAAAGTGGAATTAGACAAGTTATTCATTGTAGTTCAAAGCTCAGTTTTGAAATGTGAATGTTCTTCTTTGGCTTTTATTTCACCAATTTAATAAACACTAAGATGGAATTATTTATTTTTGTTATATTATATACTTGAACAACAATTGTATACAATTGTCACCATCAATTCAATTTATAAATGGTGGCAACTTTAGCATAGCCATAGTGGTTAAAAGTTGGGAGAGTGTATTGTTTCTGTCGTAGGCACAAAGTCAACTGAGTGACCCTCGACCAATCACTTTCTGACAGACCTACAAAGAAGGCACTTACAAAAATCGCTTTCCTCCTATTTTTTCCCACAACAACCTTGTGAGGTGATTTGGTCTGAGAGAGAGTGTAACTGAGCAAAGTCCCCCAGCTGGCTTTCTTGCCTACGGCTGGACTACAAGTCACATCCTGGTTTCTAGGCCACAATCTTAACCACTATATCAAACTGGTTCTGTAGCTCTTTTTATATAAACAACAAAAATAAGCAAAATAGCAGATTTATTTTTGAAAATCATTAATTAAGCTGGTGAATATACAGTAGATTCTACATCTATATTTCATATTTTATCTGTAAAATCTATACAGATTATGTATGCTTTCCTAAAAAATCATTTTTAAGGTCATGTGCTCAAGCTTCCCTAAATCTTGGAAAGTACCAGAAGAAATCACCAGACCCATATTTCCAGGTAGATGCTGTTCCACAGGGCAACTGCCACAACATCGATGGGATGAATTTTGGGCCATAAATGAGGGCATTGCTTAACGGAAGGAATCAAAGCATATTTATCCTGTCAGTTCTGATGAATAGAAACAATTGCAGCCAGATGGTTCCACAAATAATCTGGCAGGTGAGATATGCAGGTGAGGTCCAACATCTTGAATTATACCCAGATGCCAATGCATCTCAGGGAACAGTAGTGTTATATGATCAACTGTTTTGTGGAACATCCAAAACTGCCTGCACTGTCACATTGTATATCAGTGAGTTTCCAAATGTTCTTAAAGGAGCTATCCTTATCATACTATAAAATCATTTAATGTGTAATTGCACTTTAATGTTGGCACATCTCAGCCTATATAGGCCTTCATTACACTTTTCCAAGGGAAAGGAGCAAAAAAAAACCATGTAAATAAAAGAATATTTTCAGTATCCAAAGAAAAATAAATGTAGATATGTTTTACCTACAGGCTTATTATAAAATCCTGACTATGCAATTAAGATGCAGCTGCTTGCAATTCATCACCTAACTTTCCAGAATTCCTATTGGTGGATTATTTTAGTGCTTAGAATTATGCTAGCAGATGCAAACTGTGCTTATGTGCCAGGGTTATACTAATTAACAGCTGAAACCATGCCATTTCATTTTTGTATTTTCTTGCCTCTGTTTTCTTTTATCTTTTAAACTATAACAGAAGAATTGTTCTTTTCTTTCCAACTGTAATATTGCTGATGGAAAATGCTGCCAAAAATATATCTTGCTCAAAAGGATGCCCACACATAGCAAAACTTTGGGATGAACTGACATAATATGAATGAAAATGTTTAAATTGGAAAAGGTGATGATGATAGACAATCATGTCTGTAAGTTTGCAAATTTAGAAGTTTGCAGACCAAAACTAATCAGTAGTTGGGCTTTCTCCCTCAAGGCAGATCTGAGCTCAGGAAATCATTACTCACTATATTTGTTCACTATCCTTTCAGTCTGATGCATACAAATCCCATACTAATCTCTGGTGTAACAATGAACAAACCGCCCTTCTTATTTCACAAAAATGAAACAGCTAGTTTCTTTTCCCTTGATTCTATTTGTAATAATGATGATGATGATGCAAGAGGCAGTTTTAGAAGAAAAATAACAGACTGTTTTATAAGTGGTTAGGTAATGCTGGGCAAATATAGGCACATTTTGGTGTGGAAATATTACCAAGTGTCAAGTTGCTCTATAGAAGTTTCTGATCCAACAACTTTGACAAAAGACATGCGGGTTGAAGCAAAAACCATCAAAGCCACAAACACAGGAGAGAGGTTGTGAAGAACATTGTCAAAGAAGAGCATTGTCAAAGAAAAAAGGGTAAAAAATTAGAGTGTTGTCATAAAAAGCAGTAAACATACATAATGTATTCTTGATAGAATCAGCAGCACCCATTTCGCAAAACCCAGTTTGCTTTTACACTTTAAAACAACTTTCAGTGTAACCCAAAACTAGAATCCTCATTAAAGATTAATGCTCTTCCGATGCCTCACGTTCTGCCAGGAAGCTTGATTCTGACAGAGGGGTATTCCTGGGATATATAAACCAAGAATGCCAATATAGTAAACCAACAGCATCTACACCCAGAAGAGTTATCCAAATGATGAAGGTCGCTTTAGTTGCCCAGCTAAAGCAAGCTGCTACCTTTAGTGGCAGTGGTACAGAAAGATGGCAGAGCTGGATGATCATTTAATGGCGATGCCAAAGACATTTTTAGTACAGTGCAAAAAAAGAAAATAGTAAACTACCCCTGTATATTGTCAAGAAAATCATATACATGAGACAATGTGAAGAGGTTTATAATAAAGTCAGATGATGGTCCCGCAAGTTATGTTCTGTGGTGGCACAGAGTGGAGCCATGATGGCACAGTGGTTAGAATGCAGTATTGCAGGCTAACTCTGTCCATAGCCAGGAGTTCAATCCTCATCAGCTGACTCCAGCTTTCCATCCTCATTTGAGGTCAGTCAAATGAGGACTCAGATTGTTGAGGGCAATATGCTGACTCTGTAAACTGCTTAGAGAATGATCTAAAGCACTGTGAAGTAGTATATATCTAAGTGCTTTTGGTATTGCTAATATGCTACTGAAGAAAAACTAAAAATCACCTTTGGGACAACCATGACCTTTGTAACTGAAAATCTCCATGGCATTTCATGTTGTTAATGATATGGCTCTTTAAAGCCTTTGTGATGTGTCTAGCTGCTGATCTACAAGAAGAAAAAGAAAATCTGAAGCTATACAGACCTTATATGGATTGGAAAAAAGGATGAATACAGATGAAAGCTCAACAGATGAAATAAACCAACTATACATTGACATTTTAGGTGAAAACAAATTGAAATGGCTTGGAATTGAGCAGGTTCAGGAAAATCAGAGAGTTTACTCTAAGGACACAAACATTGGAATGGAGTTGCTTTCCTCTTCAGGAAGGATATAGCAAATACATGGTACAATGCAGTGCTGGGTTGCTACTGGTTCACATTGGATCAGGTGAACTGATAGCGGTGGTAGCAAGAAGCCCTGCCCACCCACCCAGATGTTTATGTGTGCACAAGAAAACCAGGATTTGGAACCTGCCCCTGATACAGTGTAGTCAATGAATAAATAGTAATTAGACTTTCCAGACAACTCTTCAATACAAGATAAAAAATACTACAAATCCCACTCTTCCATGATGTTCAGGGAGTTCAAGCAAGAAGGCATTGCTTTCTGTATTAGCACCAACATCCCTGAATACTGTCTTTCTTGAGATCAGACTGCCCCCTCTCTGTTGATCTTTAAAATAACTCTTGAAAACTCAGGTACTTCAAAGAGTCCTCCTCTGATTCAGTGGTGGGTTTCAAAATTTTTACTACCGATTCTATGAGTGTGCTTTGGTGGGCATGGCATGACTTGGGGGGGTGGCTTGGTGGGAGTGGCAGGGAAGGATACTGTAAAATCTCCATTTTCACCTCATTCCAGGGGAAGGATACTATAAAATCTCCATTCCCTTCCCACTCCAGGGGAAGATTACTGCAAAATTCTTATTTCCTCCTGATCATCTAGGACTTGGGAGACAGAGAATAGATGGGAGCAGGGCCAGTCAGAGGTGGTATTTACCGGTTCTCCAAACTATTCAAAATTTCCACTACCTGCTTGTCAGAACCTGCTGAAGCCCACCTCTGCTCTGATTTGATGTTATAATGTATATTTGGTGTACATGTTGGGGGAGATGCTTGAGAATAAGATGGGTAGCCAGTAAAACAAACAAATGTATTATAGAACAAATCAATTTAGAGTTTCTCTCTTGAGGCACAAATGACCAGACTCAGATTATCATATTTTGGATATATTGTGCAAGCACCTAGCCATCTTGAGGGCCAGTATTTGTCATGTCAAATGTTGAAAGAAAGAGAAATGGATGACCAGCAGCAACGCAGATCAACTCAACTATCACAATCATGTCTCCACCAAAAGAACAGAAATGCCACATTAAAGATATATCTTGTTAAGGAAGGTCTATTTATAGGGTCACTGGAAATCAACATTTAATTTTAAAAATTACTAAACATGTGTTTAAACACTCATGTAAGATTTGATACACACTCTAAAACATGATGATCAGGCATTTTGTAGGCATGTGACTCTGTAGAAGCAAGGTATGTGGGTTCTACTTTAGTCTACTCTAAACCAAATGGTCATGGAGAACAGAGTCCCTTAACTGAAGGACTAAAGTGGCCACTTGGGAGTAGACAGATCTCAATTTTTCACCATATCATCAATCTTTAGTGAAGCATATTAAATTGTAGAAAAGATGTAGAAAAGGGAGAAAACACTACAACAAAATTGGAATGGCTGAAAATGACTAAGTTGTCTCAGCTGTCAAGTGAAGGTGAGAAAAGCAATATCAGGAGGGCAGGTCATTAACAAAAAATGGTTGCTGAGTATGTAACCTTCAGTCTATTCTGTCGCTAATAGCCACGTGTGAAAACCTCTAAATTTTAAAATCTCCTAATCTTCAAGATTATTTAGCTTGTATAACTTTCAGTCTTAGTAAAAATAATGCTGCATTATTTTTTCTAACTGTTTATTTTGATTGTTGCCATGTTTTATCTGTGTGGATGTGGATGTGTTTGTGTCTTTTGAGACAATAGTAATCCTGGACTAGTGCCTGGACTAGTCTCTGCAATCTTATTGGCAGGATTTCTGAAGTGTCTTGCCATTGCCTCCTTCCTATGATTGAAAAAGTAACTGATCCGAGGTCACCCAGCTGGCTTTGGGCATAAAGAAGGACTAGAACTCACAGTCTACTGGTTTCTAGCCAGATATCTTAACCATGGAATGAAACTGATTCCTATTTTAGCTATAGGGATAACATAATATAAATAAAGAAACATGTTTAGTTTATTTGACAATCCATCCAAAGTTCTTCTGTTCTTATGTTTTATTTAACTATTTTGTTTTAACGTTTAGGCCAGTTGCATTAAAAATGTTTCAAAAGAATGTTTTCTTTATCCTTTTTGCTTCTCTACTAGTTGAAAGTAATTTGGAAAAAAATCATTCTCATGACTGCATCTGTAACAACAGAGACAGCTTTTGTAAATAATGGGCAGTTTTCACATTTGATATAATTATGGGGCAATGAATTGCTCATGGATGCTAAACTTGGGCTCATTTTTTGTTCAGAGTAATAAGTTCAGCTTCTGTTTGTAGATCCTGCTAATTTAGGGACACCACATGGCAAAAATGAAATGTGCCTGCAAATTTAATAGAAAATGCAATTACATGGATAAGCTCAATTTCTCCCCCTCCCCCCTGCCTCCCTCTTGCAAACTCAGAATTCAGAAAGCCTCTTTGCCCAAAGTAGTCATTTGGTGTTGGAGCAGGATAATATGTTTTATTGTTTGTGGTCATTTGGTTCTTCATCTCATCTCAGAAAAAGAAATAGAATAGTAATTGTCTTTGAATGAAGCATTTTTGTAAAATATTCAGTTTTCCCTACTCCTGCAGACTTAATTTCAGTCCCTGATGTTTGGACTTCTACTAGGTTTATTTGATAATTTGATCATTTTTGAAAGTTACACCATCAAGGTGCCGCGTGTCTGTGAAGAAAAAAAAAGCCTGTCAATACCAATAGCACTGCAGAGATGCTTCACCATTATTGACCAATCTTAATATAGTCTTGTTTGTTGCATATCAGAAGATTAATTTTAAAAAATGATAAAAGAAGTAACACTCTTTCTTTCTCATTCTGCTGAAATGGTGAGTTATTTAATTAAGCATACCTTATAATAATACACTGATGATTAAGTGTATAAATATATAATAAAGGCACATGTATTTAACAATTTAAAAAACAATTTTAATTGTGATATATTATATTAATTCAGTTACCAATTTATATGAACAGTCGAAGAATGTATAAACTGTAACCTGAGCAGTTGTTCTCTCTCTCTCTCTCCACACACACACACACACACACAGAAAGAGAGAGAGAGACCGATTAGACTTAGGTAAAGGTAAAGGTTTTCCTCACAGATATGTACTAATCGTTTCTGACTCTAGGGGCGGTGCTCATCTCCGTTTCAAAGCTGAAGACCCAGCACTGTCCGAAGACATCTCCATGGTCATGTGGCCAGCATGACTAAATGCCAAAGGTGCATGGAACACTGTTACCTTCCCACCAAAGGTGGTC
>JANHFP010003387.1:42211-54446 GCA_032468135.1 Calamaria suluensis
GAAGAAGAAGAAGAAGAAGAAGAAGAAGAAGAAGAAGAAGAAGAAGAAGAAGAAGAAGAAGAAACAAATGCAATATATGACATATTTTTACAACTGGAATATTCATGGAAAATATTGTAGTCTAGAAATCAAAGATTTCCGAACAAATTTAGTAAAGATGGAATAAGAAAAAAAAAGTTTATGGGATAACAAGTGATTGAAGAGAATGAAAAAGAAAATAAAAAGTAATAACTGGAACCATTTGGTTTTTCAGTTATACCTTTTCCTCTACAAAGTCAATAAGACTTATTACATTAAAATACCCTAATGCTCTTTAATTCTTTTTACTTGGAGTACTTGATCTTTATCATATTGGATGCTAGTCCTAGTAGGACCCATGTAATTTGGGGTTGCGCCTTGTAAATACAATAATTGTTTTAGTTGCTAGAACCTCACCTGCTCCATATAGGAAGATGGCCAGTAACATACACAGAGAATAAGAAATTGATGGAGCATAATCTGCCCTGAGGCATCTATATACCACTAAAACTCTAATTCTAAACAACATTATATAATAACTTGCTTTTATTACCAAATTAACTAATTCAAGAAAAACATTATGTGACTGTGATTTCATTTTTGTGGGCTAGGTGAGAAAGTCAAAATTCAAAGTAAAATAAACCAAGCATTTGCGTATTCCAGATGGAAATTATATCTATTGTATTGTGTAATAATTTTATTGCTATTTCAGAATATTCAGAAAATGCCTGATATATAAAACATCAATTTATTAAAATGTACTGCAAACAAAGTATTGCTGTAAATTATACATAATTTTCAATACACCACTACCTTTAATCGTTGTCTATTATTATCTATAACAATAAATTATTGATGTTAAAAGGTTCCAGAAATTTAAATTTAAACCATCTAAGAATATCAATTTAAAACTGTTGAGAACTAATATAAACTAATACCATGCTATGGTGCCTTTATATTAGTGGAAGTTTTACTTTATAGTTTCAATTAGCTCATTTTATATCCGTTAATGGTTCAAAGTATACTGTATTGAAGAAAGGTTTACAAAAAAATTATAGACAAAGGGGATATTTTCTTATACTTTATGTAGAACATAAACATGTCAAACTTAAGGCGCATCGGGCAGATCCAGCCTGTGGGGTGCTTAAATCTGGCCTGCAGGGCTCGCCTGGAAATGGCAAAGGACTGACCCATGGCAGTCAAAACAGGCCTTGAAAATAGTGCTTGGGGGAAAAATGGAGCAGTTGATTAAATATGAAATAAAGTGAAGTGTCTGAAGTGTCTAATTTTAAAAAAGGCAAATGGAATTTTACTTTGCAACAGCAAAAGTTTTATTTCCATTTGATTCAATTTTGACCTAAGGTACTATGTTCACCTGGAATACAAGATCTATTGTAATGCACTGGAGTTTAAGAAACATTCAGAAAAAAATGAAACACAATCAGCAAGAATAATTAAGAGGACAGAAAGTTCTGTGAAGAAAGATAGCTTTGAGAAAAATACTGAGGGATTATCTGACAGGCTTCTTTGATCCCTTTAAAGCCACACAGGAGAAAAATACTACTTTTTTCTTCAGTAATGTTTAATTGTATTATATAATCAAATATTACTATTATATATACACACAGGCATATAATGTTAATTTATTACATCTGACTCATTATAGAGTTTGCCTTTTCATCCCACAGTCAACCATGAATCAAAGCAGAGACATTAATGGCTATCAATTTCCTGAAAGGAGGAAATCTCCCTGTCCACATTTGACCTAGAATGTTTACTAGAGGAATCGGTATTTATTCACTACTTTACTTGGGTCTAGATATAAGCCCACTGCAGTTTCTCTAAAAAAGTATGGTTGGAAACAGAACAATGGGTGTTCTGATTTCTCTAAGAAAGAGCTGATTTCTCAAAAAAGTATTCAGGAGGCAACACACCAGCTCTTTCTTTTGCATCTGGAGCAAGCATCTTAACTGCATCTAGTGCTTCTCCAAAGAAGCATTAACTACTTTCCAGACTTTAATACTCAACCAAAAGCAGTCACTAGATGGGTCTAAACCAGTGGTCACCAACTGGTGGTCCATGGACCAATGGTGGTCTGTAAAAAAGTTTTGGTGGTCCGCAGAAAAATTATTTGTATTTTTTATATTGCACTAAATCAGAGATCTTCATACTATGGCTTCTGGGCAGGATACATACAATGAACACTTGTGCTGCTGCAGAGAGTCTCTCCATTCACAGTCTCTTTGTGTGGGTCAATGGGGGGGGCAGAAATTGGGATCTGCTTCAGCCTCCTGGTGTAAAGCTTTGGACAAAGACTGACCTCCTTCTTGGTCAGATCCAATTTGAACTGAGCCAGCTGTTTTGCCAACTATTTCTCATGATGGCTGCTTAGCTCCAACAACTGCTTTCTGTTGGAGCCCTAAGGAGCCTGGGAGGACAGGCAAGGAGTGGCTGGGAGGTGCAAGTAGAGACTGGTTTGGTTCTCCTTGATGTGAGTGACATTGAGTTGGCCATGCCCACTGAGTCACATGACCAGCCAGCCAGGTCCACCCAGCCGGTCATTAGGCAGATCATATTTAGTGGTCTACGGGCTTTAAAATTAGGAATTTAGTGGTCCCTGGTGTCCAAAAATTTGGTGAGCCCTGGTCTAAACCATAGACAGCAGAGCAAAGCATGCATGATTGGTTTTTAATGCATTGTATTAATTCCTCATTATATTCATTATTATTTCTGTAATAATAAGCCATGTTATCTTTATCTGAGCTGAGTTCTTAAGGATATTTTAAATAGGTTTAATACAGTGCTTTACAAAGCATATTGACTTTGTAGTCAGTGAATATTCTATGGCAAAGCACATTCCTTATTTTTTGCAATGTGTGTAAAACCAGTAAACCTAGATTTTTTTTTAAAAAAATGATTTATTTGCAGTTTCAGGTACTGCAGAAGAAGTGCAATAGAGACCTGGTTCAGTGTAATCCCACTGGGAGATATTTCCAAGTATCTATTTCAAGATATTTTTTTAAGGGAAGCAGATGTTTTCTATCAAAATAGTACCAGTGAAGAACTACTATTACTCCTTTCCTGAGATCATATTCCAATCATGCACTCCCTTCTTTAATTGATGCAGCAGAATGTAATAATTCATATTCTGGCTTGTTGACACAGCTTGCTTCAGCTGTTCACAGAATAAGTTGTTTGTTCACAGAATCTATGAACACGTCAGCATTCTGTAGACAAACAAAGAAGAGCTGTTGGTTTTGACAGTCACTGCAACTGTCTACTGGCCTCCAAGGGACTTTGAAAATGTATGGTAAGTATAGAGAATCACATGCAGTAAATTTTTACTGCTGCTAACTTTGACACACTTATTTCCATTAGGAGAAATAACAGACTCCCTAGAATTTCCTTTGTGCAGGCAAAGTAAAATAAGGGCACAATAAATCAAATTCTGAATTGAAATTTATACACAAACTATGACTCTGGGGATTTTATTGCTGGAAGTGATGCTCCTCAAATAATTGTACTATTTTTAGATATGACTTAGGAAACTGCAGCCAAAAGATAATTTTTGGGATAAATCACCATCTCTGCTTCAAAGCTATTGTCAAAGTTTAGTAAGAGCTCCTTTTATGAAATGCTACCATTTCTTTGGAATTCTCATGAGAGAATTGTAATGTACATTACATAAAATGGATGTGTGTATACCATATGTAGAATTTACATATGGTTTTGATCTCATGGAATTATTTGTCAGTTGAATATGCATGCTAAAAACAGTAAGCTGTTTTAGTGAATTAGTTCACAATCACAGTTTTGATCTCTGGTATGTTTTATTTTTTGCTATATTTCCAGCTACAGATCAAAACCAGTATTTGGTTCAGAGTTCATAGAAGGTATTTTCCTTCATATTTTGGAACATTTTCTTTGATTCTGGTATTTGGTACATGATGTCTTTTGTATTGAAATCTGGCAGACTGATTATTTTACTGCACTTTATTTTGATTCTGGTAAGTTTAATTATTTTTAAGAAATGAAAAATATTTGCTATCTGTATGCATGAAGAATATATGTACACCTAAACATGCCTAAGCAAGGCTTTAGTGCTATATAGCGTCTAAAATTTGTTAACATGTCATAAAGTGACATGTATTATAACAAAAACTACTTTATATTTTTCAGTAATGCAGAAACAACAGGAACTCAGCATACTTTATATTTTAACAGCTGGATTGCATTTGGCCAGCCATTATCACATATTACATAAGAACATACAGTTTCAGTAGCAACTAATTAATGTACTTGATGTGGGAGTTCAGAAATTACTTATGTTCCATTCATTCCTAGATAAAGATACTATAGCGATTACCAGCTTGAAATGGTTCATATTGGATGAACATTTCCAACGTACTCTAATTGCTACTGATTAGTTTTATGTTGTAATGAAGCAATAATGACCAAAACACATGACATTTCTATGGGATTCATGAATGGCTGGTTTTGCTTCAGACCATTAACTTCACTCATTAATACCTTTAGAAGTGCAGTGTGCAAGGGTTGTTATTGTTAATAACAAAATCAGGATTTGTGGGCAACTTTGTTAACACTAAAATTAATTTGCAATTTTAGAATCTGAGTTCTAAGAATTTCCCACTATTAAGCTTTTAATATTGTATATTCTAAATACACAAAAAAAATCTCAAACACATTATGTTTATGTTAGAACCTGTAAACAATTTGACACAACTATTACTCTCCAGTGGTTGAAACAGGCAAGCTGTTCATTTTTTTCCAGAAACTAGAAAAAATAATAGTGCAAAATATTTCAAACATGTTTATCCCCTCTTCCCCAGATATATTTTATATTAGTGCTTTAGATGTGATCACACAAAGGGTTGCCTTTGCAGCTGCTTAACTGGCTTAAGGGTTGTGGACAGTTATGTTCATACAATACATGTTCATAAGTTCCTGAAGCACCTTTAGCAACTTACTATATTTTTCCCTTCATAAGATGCACTTTTTTTCCTCCCAAAAGTGGGTGAAAATGTCTGTGCATCTTATGGAGCAAAATGGGCACCAGGCAGCAGCGGTGATCTTCGTTGCCTGGAACAGCTGATCAGCAGTACTCCGGGAGGCTGATCAGCAGTATTCCGGGAGGCTGATCAGCAGTATTCCGGGAGGCTGATCAGCAGTATTCCGGGAGGAATCCCCAGCAGTAGACAT
The DNA here is from genome assembly GCA_032468135.1 of Calamaria suluensis. NCBI lineage: Eukaryota > Metazoa > Chordata > Lepidosauria > Squamata > Calamariidae > Calamaria > Calamaria suluensis. The sequence continues at coordinate 47,450 of JANHFP010003387.1, forward strand.
GGAGGAGGCAGACTATTTGCTCTTTGCTGCAAGGATGCTAGCCAGATGGATGCTGGATGGATGCTGGGAAGAAAAGGCAGATTTTTTTTCTTGTTTTCCTCCTCTAAAGCAAGGTGCGTTTTATGGTTAGGAGCGTCTTATGGAGCGAAAAAATACAGTACGGTAATCCAAAGCACTTCACAGCCACTTGTATTTCTATGGGAAGGCAAGTAAAAATTAGAAAGGCATTCTCATGTTTTCTGTCCATATAAAACAAAGTTATAATACTTATAGTTCAAAATTATTTAGGCAGAAAAGGTTGCATCAAGTGGCATATGATTTATACATTATACCTCTTTTTGATAATAAATAAGAGTTGCAGTTTTCTGAATTAGTTTTCAAAAATAAAGGAATTGTTAACTCAAGTTCATCTAAATTTTATATTAAAAGTAAATACCAGTATTTTTTTTTAACATAACAAATTGTCAAAGGGTGTGAAAGATTATTAATAAATTTAGAGAACTCAGATGATAGTCTACCAATTTAAGTGAATTTCTTATTCTTGAAATTTGAATATATTGAATAATTTGTGCAGCAAGTGTTCAATTCCAGTGTCCTTAACATAACCTATGTGTGTATATATGCAATTTATTAATTTTAGGCTTAACATAGTAATATATATCTTGTTAGGATTTGCAGAAATCCAACAAGCACACAAGTAAATAATTCAACAGGATTCATGTATAAAAGAAATTTCTTTATATACAGTAGTATAAAGCATGGTGCATGTATACAATACCCATGCAGCTGATGCCAGAACCAGAACTCAGAAGCCGAAAGCAATATAATCACAGAAGCAATAATGCAAGGACAAACCAACTCTTTTATACAAAACAGTCAAGCTAAGCAACGCCCAGGCTCCAAACTGTCTGAGTCACCAAACAGTCCCCATTGGCTGACTTATTGTCATGTTTTTTTCCAATTCATGAATTCTTATACACTGACATATCTTAGATTTAGTAATAGAGTTTCCTTGAAGTTCTTTAAATGTTTGAATGCCTTTTGTTTTCTTATCTAAGCAATTACACAATTATATTAAATCCTTCTTTAGATACCTTAGCTTTACTTTTGCTTTCATACTATCCTTCTGTCTTAGCTTTTAAAAAGATAAAAGGAAAGGAAATGTAGGGGAGGGTGGCTTCTTGAGGCATTTGGCAACTGTATCACTTCTCTATTCTATTATAGCTCCAGGCCAGTGGTGAAATCCAATTTTTTATTACCAGTTCTGTGGGCGTGGCTTGATAGGCTTCAGTGATGGGTTCTAAATTTTTTACTACCAGTTCTATGGGTGTGGTTTATTTTATGGGCATGGCTAGGTGGTCACATGATTGTGTGGGCATGGCTTGGTTGGTCTTAAAGGGACATCTTAAAGGGAAATCTTCCTAATCCAGCGAAAACTTAGCAAATAGCTTTAAAATGAAAAAAAAAAAAAAAACCTCCCACGATCATGCAGAAGGGGGTGGGGGAAGGGCCAGGGAAATAACGGGAGGGCTTAAGGCCCCAGGATGGAGAATGGTGGTGGCAGCAGCAGTGCGGCATTTGTGGGGGTGGATCTGCCCCAGGGATGGGTTCCACTTACCACTGGTTCTTTTCTCGTGCCCAACCAGCATACTTTGTGTGCTCCACGCATACACAGTCCAGCACAGACCAGCATGCTTTGCTAGTTCTGCATATGTGTAGTGGAGCACATTCTGGTCTGTGCTTTACTGTGCGTGCTCATAAAGGTTGGGAGGCATGAGGCATGGCAATGAGCTTTGCTGAGCCAATTCAGCTGCCGGGGGAAAAAAGAAAAAACGTAAAAAGTGTATGCATGGGTTGGCCCAACTCACAAACAGAAAGAACTGGTTCAGTGATGTCATCCAGTCAGTGCTACCGAATCGCACAAACTGGTCCAAACTGATGGGTTTGGTGTGGCTTGGTGGACATGATTTGGTGGGAGTGGCAGGGGAAGAATACTGCAAAATTTCTATTCCCACCCCACTCCAGGGGAAGGATTCTGAAAGATCTCAATTCCCACTCCATGCAGAAGAAGGATATTGCAAAATCTCCATTCCCATCCCACTCTGGGGTCAGAAAGAGGTGGTATTTCCCAGTTCTCCGAATTACTCAAAATTTCCGCTACTGGTTCTCCAAACTACTCAAAATGTCTGCTACCGGTTACCTAGTGTTAGGTCTTTAAAGCCTCTACCTATTTGTTTGTTTAGCTTTAAGAATGAAGCTAATGATGAAAGTTACTTGCTCACTGCTCCTAGTTACTTCCGCAGTAACAATCACAACCCCAACATCTAGAATCTGTTAGAACCTGCTGGATTTCATCCCTGTTTCAGGCCATCTTTCTAATGTGGCCTGTTTCTCAGAGCTGCTAAAACCCTTCACCCAGTGATTTGCTAAAAGATCCATCTTTCCAGATTCTGCTGGTATTATTCAGTTCTTCATCACATTTCCTTCCTTCACTGAACCATGGTGGTGCAGTGGTTAGAATGCAATGTTGCATAGTTTGCTCTTCATTGGCTCAAGGTTGAGTCAACTTTCTATCCTTCTTTGTCTATAAAATGAGAAGGCAGATTATTAGGGGAAAAATGCTGACATTTTTAAACTGCTCAGTGCGCTATAAAGTACTACGGAGCGGTATAGCAGTATATAAGTCTAAGTGCTGTTACTACTGTCATTGGTCATTTTTAACTGTGTCTTCTTTTCATCACTGTCTTCATTTTCCCTGCTTCCATTCAGTGAGCCCAAAACACAAAGCTAAGCTCCTTTTTTTGGCCAAACATATGCTAGAAGGTAGATATGGTTGCCAGATGTTCCCAGAAACTGAGAACTTTTCAGTTGTTGAGTTCTCCTCTATTGGTAACTTCCCAATTGTTTACACGATTCACATGCAACATATAGCAGACATACTAAAAACTAAACCTGAATTCTCAAAAAATAAAAGGCAACACTGTCTCAACTATGATAGTTCATCCTACCACAAAAATATTAAAACAAGTCTCTGTGGGGTTTTTTTTTATATTACACAAAGGACTGTTTTAAGTAAGAACAAAGTAACTTAAGAGCCTTTCATCTGTCCCTTTCTTAGAACTCTTCTCTTAAAAATTCAGTTCAATGACAAACAGTCTTTTATATGCTAGAGGGGAAAAAAGAAGGAAGCCTCAGTTTGCTAGGACAATAGTGTAAAGAACAATATTACTAAGCAGTAAATAGTACAATTACTATTATGTTTAAACAAAGGCCATAACATACAATGTACCATAATATACAATGAAATAACAGTAAAAGAATAAGTTTCATATAATAAAGTAATAAAAATAATATTATATATAAAGGTTAAAGTAAGGTAAAGTCAAAGCTACTGTAGATCTAAGAACGTAAATATTTCTACATTTAAATGACAGTAGAGCAAAAGTACCAGTTTGGTTATTGACAACTGGGAATATGCGTGCAAGAAGATAATTCAGTTTTTTGAGGCCCGAGCCCTTGAATTCACCTATCATTAATGAACATTGAAAATATATGCACAGCTTATTTTTATTCTCAAATTCAATTTCCCAAAGTTCATGCAAAAGGCTTAGAAAAAAACAATGGTTTGTTATATTGAACTAAATTAATTTGTTCTTACTTGGAAGCACCCATGCATTATAAATATTTTCAAAAACTTATTTCTTTATATTTGAGGAAACTCTCCTTGTCTTTAATACATATGTTATGATGTCTAGAATCAGTCATCGGGATTATGTTCTAGGTAAGATACATCCATAATGAGAGAAACGACAGAGGCAAAATTACATTGTCTCGCAAATAAAACTTTTATGTACGCATTTGATGTAGCACACATATAGAAGAAGTGCAACGTTGCTTTCATTAATTTGATAAAAGCTTCAGATCCTATGCAAAACATCTCAGGTTTATAAGATTTAACATGTTTCATTTAATAAACCTATGGATAAACACTGATTAGAACACACTAAATTAGATATTCAAGAGTATAGAAGTACCTAGAAGAAGCAATTTGAATATCTAGTTCATAATCATTGTTGAAGAATGCTTTGGTTTCTATACCACACATTTCTGTAGATTTAATGTTATGATGAATAAAAGAATTCATATCTGTTAAAATCTTTGGAGGGTTTGTGAACAAGAAATTGTGTGCAGTTAATTATGTGAGATGTGGTGCTCAATATGCAACACTAGTTCACATAATGTGCTCATATAAAAAAGTGGTTCCCTTTTGGATAGACATTATATCATATATTAATTTTGTTATGGAAGTCTTATTATTTTCTATAGATGCTTTTTCTTTTTGATTTATATATCAATGATTTTAAACTACTGTAGGAGAATGATAGTTTAAACAGATAATGTCTATCCTTTTCTAGGACTAAAAAATATTACAAGGTTGGAAAGACATACTTTTTTTTAATTTATGGAGATGTTCTGAAAAATTTACCTGTATTTTTTTAAAAAAACATTTTACTAGAATTCTATTTTGCATTGATGTGAAGAATAAAGTGCTGTTTAGAAAGTGCTTTTCAAAGACAAGTTGCTTTACATACATGTGGTTTATTCCTTATCTGTGGAATAAACCAGGATATGTATAGTATATTTTAATTTTAAATAATATATTTTGCATCAGCTTTTATGCATATATATTTCTTCAAATATTTTTGAACTTCAGAGAAGACAAACATAATAACCAATTGTGTTTTTTTTTACTAAATAAACTCCCAGATGCATTTTGATACAATTATGTATTCAGTTGTAAAATACAGCATAAAAAATAGCACTGAAATGTTATGCATATATTAACACCATTAGCTACTTATTTTCAGCTTTTCATTTTGTATTTAAAAAATAGAGCAAAGGCCAAAAATACTTTGCTTCCCAGTCTAAATTAAATTACTGCAGAATGTAATAGTTTAAAACAAAACAAAACAAAACCTAACAATAATTCAATAGCATGTTTGCAAAAAAGTGAAAAAAATATTTTTCCCTCTGTTATATTGGATCCATTTACAAACCCTGATTATTCAATACTTAAGCATGAATATTTATATGGGATATTACCAGCACTACATTTGACAATATTTTTTTTATTTAATTGTAATTCTCCTTTGTAGTACATAATTGAATTTATATAACAGATGTTTTGGATATCTCCTAAATATTTTGTGATGCCTTTTTTTGAATTCCTTTAAAAGCAACAGAAAGGTGATGTTTTATATTTTTATCATACCCATTTAATCTTCTGCATTAAAATATCCTAATTTAAAGAAAAAATGTGATTTTAAATGTCAAGCTACCATTTTCCTTTTCTGGAAATTTTATAGAAAACAATAAATTGTAAATTACTTCTGATAAAAGTATAGAAGAAAAATGTTTTTATATACTACCCTAAACTATATGAAAATAGAATTTAAAGTGTGACATAGATTCTAGATTAAATTGCGATTTCTGTTACATATCACTCCATAAAAGTGCTTAATAAAAGTCTGCTATTGGTTTGTTAATTAATTTTCTGTGATAAAACTTACAAATGGTGGTATTTTTCCATGGCATGTTGAACCTACATAATAGGCCATTATTCTAGCAAGACTGTGCAACTATTAACAACAAGGTTTGCTATGGTCACTGGGTTTTTGCTATTAAGAGTTTTAATTTAATCATAAATAATATTGACAACATATATTGAGGATAATCATATTAAAATTCTACCCCAAAATAATAAGCTTGGGAAGATTAAGAAATAGCATCCAGTTCAATCATTAAACAGGAATGGAATTTCAGAGGCTATGGCTTTGTGATTACGAACACCTGAAATAGTTATAATTGCTTGCTAAAGATTGTGAGAATCTCTTCCATCACAATAAGTAAAAATGAAAAGATAGTTGGAATTCTCTGTGTTCTGAATCACAAACCTTTACTTTAGTCCATATAATCTTGAATTTGCTTATTAGTATTTTTGAAATAATATCGCTTGTAGCTTTAATTGTATAGGTTTTCTAGCCTCCTGGTTATTTGTATTCATTCAGGAACATTTACCTGCATAATTGCTGCTGTGTCAATGAAAAATGGTGGTGGTGGTTTGTAATTGGTACATGATATCTGAAATGCAAGCCAATGACTTCTTGTTATTCTGATAGTACCCAAAGAATATCTAGTTAATGTGTCCTGACTGCATGTCTTTTGAAAATATACCCTAGTACAGAAGTGTAAATAACAGCCCCATAGGACTACATTGCAACTCTCAGCCTTTTGAAAAACTGCCTCTTAAATATAATAATTAATGTGACAGAGTAAAATTATTAAATGTCAAGATGGATCATATTAATAACATGCATTCAATTGAAAATATATATGTGATAAAATCAAATTATTTTGGGTCTGTTTGTTTTCTTGTTTTCTGGCCTTCATTTAGTTTTTTTTTAAATCTGTGGCTACTGACATGCCACTCCAAGGACAAATATGGCCTTATCTCAAACAAAGGACTGTCTAGGACAGTGATGGCTAACCTTTTTGCCATCGAGTGCCAAAAGCAGGAGCGCGGTAGGAACATGTCTCCTGCATGCCCACACCCACAGTTCTATGCACTCCACCAATTACTTTATCCCTGTGCTCACGTGCCCAGCAATATGGCTCTGTATGTCACCTGTGGCATGCGTGCCATAGGTTCACCATTACGGATCTAGGACATTGTGGTATAAGGTGCCAGGAAATATACCATAGTTATAGACAATAATTGGAGATAATTTAAGGCTGGGTGGAATATTCTATGCAGAACCATGGCTACCAAAAAAAAAAAAAAAGTTCCAGAGAATTCTAGTAGACATTTAATAAATATAGATTGGATTCATTGAGGGATATAATTGAAAATTTCCAGCAAGTATCATTATTATGCACCAACTAAATAATAAAACATTATCACTGTAGTAGAAATGCTGCAATTGTACTAAAATACATT
>JANHFP010003388.1:19407-29947 GCA_032468135.1 Calamaria suluensis
TCCTTTGCCTTATGTTTTCCTTTTTTCCTCTATCCTTTCTTTTCATATCTTCTTTTTTTGTCTCTTTTCTCTCCTTTTGTTTGTTTTGTTTTTCTTGTTACTCCTAGGGTATACAGACTGTATATGTTGTCTATAAGATATAGAATCACTTTTCGATTATTATTATTATTATGCTATGTAAATGTTCATATTGCTTTTTCTTTTTCTTTTAGTTTTTTGTGTTTAATAAAATCAATAAAGATTTTTTTTTTAAAAAAAGAGAATGCTGTGTATCTTAGCCAGAATGAAAAGAAGGCTAATTGGCATCCTCTTTTGTATCTGATCTTTGATTCAAAATACAACATGGGCATTTTTTGCTGGTTCCTGGTGATCTTTTCATCACCTGTCTGATATTTTTCCTATCCATCAAAACTGTGAAGAGGGTGGAATGGGACAGTCCTTCTTATGCTATAATATTCATATTCTTAGATTATTATGAAAGAAAAAAATGCAAAGTGAATGTTAAATATTAAAACAACAAGGATAATAGTCTGGCATTATCAAGATGAGTTGAGTTCTGTGAAACCATGTTTCTTCTGCAGTATCCAGAGGATTTTTTTTCCAGCTAAAGTAAAAAAAAAAAAAAGCCAAGCTAGTCAGATCACTAAATCATTTTGTAAAACATGTTATATCAGAGAAAGTAAGATCTGTCTTCCATCCCATTTTGGATGTGGGTGTATCAAACTGTTACTGTCAAACTGGAAGTTAGTGAAACAAGAACTCTTGATTCTCAGCCAAGTAATGAAGTTGTCAATGAAGATTAAATGAGAGTTTGCATCACAATTAAGAAAAGATCAGCCCAAGGTTAATTTGTTTGCAGAGTAATCAGGGCAGAATTTGATCCTTATGTTGTCATGTGTGCATATGGATATGTGTGTCTGTTTCTCTATGGGTGTGTCTGTGTGTCTAGGGTTTCCTATATACTTCTAAATTCAAACATTTTTTTGTGTTTTCTTTGTGAACCTGTTGTAAAGCCTGGACAATTACTCCAGGTTTGGAAGATAATTTAAAACAACTCATATAACGATTTTACAGGTGGAGCAGTGTTCAATTTAACAGTGTCTGTTAAATGTCTTTGAAAAATAATTTAATATTGATCTGCACCAGACTTATTTGCACAGATGTTATCGATGTTGAGATTTATCCCTTTACCAATGGCCTTTTTTTTTTGCTGCACTTTGTCATTCGAATTTTGATTTTGTTAACTCATGAGTTTGCTGAGCAAGCATCTTTTAATACATCATTTCAATTCTTTCTTTCTTTTTTATGGTCTCTAAAATCTGTTCACTATTTCTACTTTTTTTTTTTTGGTCATAGATTGTCTACAATTTTTTATCTCTACACTATAATTCCCGAATTCGTGTGAAAACATATACTGATGAACTGACACCAATTGATTCTATAGTACCATTATTTGAAGGGGCAAATTGGTATGAAAGAGAGGTAAGCATTAGGGATAATAACCCTGGGAATCTAATAAAGAATTAGTTTCTTTCCCATTGCCGTTTGTTAACAGATTTGAGAATATTCATTCATTCATTCATTTATTTATTCAAGAAAGTTTATATTGTTGCCCAACTTATTCAGAGGAACTTTGAACAGCTTACAGTAGTATTTACAGGTCAGCCATTATGATACTTGCAGTCTAGATTACTTGTAAATCTTTTAGGAAGTGATAAAGGTTCATTCCTTCCATTTTTTTCCACGCAAGCTAATGTTCTTATTTCAAGGAATGCACTAGTGCTTCTGTTCTGTGGAATACCTTCTCAATGATGCCGATTGTATATTAGAAAAGCAATCTAAAATCTTCATATACATGCAGAAGAGAATTTTGGTTTTCCAAATCGCTTTTTCTCTCTTTTGATGAGCAGATTTTATTTTAATGGTAAGATTTGGGGTGAATAAAGAGTATACCAAATTGGGGTGTGGAGTTTTATGTTGACTCGAGCCAAAAGTGAATTGAGTAATTCAAATAAGCACCATCTTTTTCATAATGCAGAGCCAATCTTTGTTAGTGTTTCAAAAGGAAAGTATAGCATATTTAAGTATATGAAGTATTGGTGAATGGCATGCCAATATGAGTTGTGATGAGCCATATATGATGACTCTAATTTAAATCTTTCCAGATGTGCAGGATTTGTGTTTTTTGGTTTGGGGATGAAGAAATTGTCATGATATCCAGGGAAACATGTCAAGAATAGATAATAATGTCTATATATAATGCATATTTTGCAAAACCGCGTTTAATATACTTAGGGGCTAGGAAAAAGGAGAACAAACATGAAATGGTTTAAAGCATACTTATTCATTTTCAAATATTTCCCCTCAGTTTGAACCTGACCTTTTGAAATGCCCCCCTTTTTATATATAAAACCAACTTTTAGAATTCTTTAATATATCAGCATGGAATAATCCCTTTTAATGAAATAAAGATTTTATTTATTTTATTTTATTTTTTCGACTTATATACCGCCCTATCTCCTAGGACTCGGGGTGGTTTACAGAATTTAAAAACAGATTTACAGAATTTAATAGATATTACAATAAATCAAAATAATCAAAATAATTTCTAACTTAAAATTCGAAATAAACTTAAAATCCCTCCCTGCCTTATGCCTCCTCTCTCGATTCTGGATCTGTCATCGAGGGGCACAAGGCCCAAATAAATAGGTAGGTAAATAAATAATCAGAATTACTACTCTCTTGACCCAGATTAAAATGTTTGTTTATCTGGCCTTTTAGATGATTGGTTTTTCTTTTTCTTTATTTTTGCCTTTTAATTTATTTTAAGGTTGTAATTTTAGTTTATTTTATTCCAGGATTATTTTACTATTTTAACATTGTTTCTATTCTATTTTATAATTCTTTAAAATATACATATATACCCAGACTTTAGCATAGTTCTATAACTTTATTAAAATAAAAAATAGGTATTCAAAACTCAAACCAAATAACATATTTTGTAGATTTTTATTAGGAAATGGTGCATTAAAAATACAGTGTTATGCATTAGAATGGACAGGACAGCCACATTGGATATGTATTTAATTTACGAGAATCAGCATAGGTAAATAATGTAATAATTAAATTGTTGGACTTACACTGAGCAGATTCAGATTCTAGTTCATCCTCATCTAAAGAAGGTTGCTGATGACTTTGGGCAACCATTCTCTCATATGATTTTTGTTGGGGGGGGGGGGGAACAACCTTAAGCAAAGGCAGGAAGGATAGAGCAAAAGTCTCCCTACAGTTATTCTTAATTCAAATAATCTCACTGGCTATCTTGGGCCAGCCATGCATTCTCAGTGGAATCTGTCTCAGTAGAATGTTATGAGGAAAAACAGGAGGAGCTACAGTTGTGTTATATATGTCACCTTGAGTTCCTAAATGAAAGGCAGGATTATGTAAATAAATATGCCTGGGATTTGCCTGCTAGACTTGCTGAGCTCAATGGGTATCATTTGGTATGTGCTGTGTTATGTGATTATAGCCTGCCTTTTATACTTTACTGTGAACTGTTTTGAGTATCCCAACCATATCTTATTATATTTGCCTATACACAGACACGTTAAATCCACCTGACTTCAGTAGATTGTATACTGTGCAGACATGTAACATATATAATCAACCCCCAGCACAAGATTTATCTAGGATTGTATAGCTTTGAAAACATGAGCAGTCATGCCTATGCATTATCTTTCAGAAAAGATCATCTTAAGAAAGTGACCTTAAATGCCCACTTTAGTATAAGGAAAAAGTTCTATATTTAGAAATCCATGAGTATTACTGAAAGCCGCAGCGGTATCGGATGGAGCAATTACATTCTTAACAACACTTGAAAATATTATTGACTCACCTCATGTGATTTTATTATGTCAAAAAGATTACTGCAAATACTTTTGACACAGTGTCTTAATCTTCTGAAAGAGGTTTTTTTTCATAGTTTCAATCACATTTGACCACTTATTTAATAGGCAATGAACACTGACAAGATTAATTATTCTTGAGTCTATGTTATCTTGAATTCTAATCTAAGTGATTAATTAAGGATCTGAAGCAGTGGACTTACAAAGTCTGAGCTTCTTACAATGTGTGTTACAGGGGAATCCAAGATTTAGCAGAAAGTCTTTGTTTACTATAACTGCCCATAATATTATATATCAGTATTTAACTATTACAACTCAAGTTTCAAATAATTATATATTGTATTTTTCTAAACTTTCCTGCAAGCACAGTTGTACACTATTAATGATGATTGGATCATAATTTTATCAAAATTCCTATTGCAGCAGAATAACCAGTAATTTATCAATTATCAAGAATAATTTGACTACAGGAAATGTAAAATTTTATTTCATGTTCCTGTAAAAATCATAGAATATGCAAGCCATATTTAAAGCAAGCAATGCTGGACTAGATTTGACTACAATATTTGCACTACTTCCAATCTCTTGAAAAGTTACATAGATAAGTTTTACCATTGTTTAAACTACCTGCAATTTGGCCTTGTCCAGAGAGTATATCCAGCAATGATTCTGACATAGCATCAAAGGAAGACTGGGAAGGAGCATCCACATCTGTGGTTAAGCAGATTTTTGTTAATAAGAACAATTCATGCAGCCTTTATTTTCCATTGACACAAATATATTTCAGTCTTTTAATGTCCTATTTGAAATAATTGACAAACAAGTAATATATTTTCACCAAGCTAGCGAACAGAGAAACATTATTTAACTAGTATTCACTTAAGCACATATTAATGACATGTTTTATGATAAATGCCCAGAGTTTTAGCTTGTTTACCTAATTGTGTAACTGAAAAATCCTTTCCCCCCCCTTTTTTTTTTCTTTTCTAGGTCCATTTTGAATATCTGTCGCAACAAGTATACAAGTAAAATGGGCGTCAAAACATTTACCCACAGTTCCCCAGCTCACAGCCAGGAGATGCTTGGAAAGCTGAACATGCTACGTAATGACGGACATTTCTGTGACATCACCATTCGTGTCCAAGATAAAATCTTCAGAGCTCACAAGGTAGTCCTGGCAGCCTGCAGTGACTTCTTCCGTTCCAAATTGGTTGGCCAGGCAGAAGATGATAGCCAGAGTGTACTTGACCTGCATCACGTCACCGTGACTGGCTTTTTGCCTCTCCTGGAATACGCCTACACGGCAACATTGTCTATTAACACTGAAAACATTATTGACGTCTTGGCTGCTGCTAGCTATATGCAAATGTTCAGTGTGGCTAGCACCTGTTCTGAGTTTATGAAGTCAAGTATTTTATGGAACACCCCCAATAGTCAGCAAGAAAAGGTGCTAGATACAGGTCAGGAAAACAGCGCAAGCTGCAATTTTACATCACGGGATGGCAGTCTTTCCCCAGTTTCCTCAGAATGCAGTGTGGTAGAAAGAACCATTCCTGTCTGCAGAGAATCACGGCGGAAGCGTAAGAGTTATATTGTAATGTCCCCAGAAAGTCCACTTAAATGTAACACCCAGACAAACTCCCCACAAGTTTTGACTGCTTCAGCTTCCTATGCAGAGAGTAGAAGTCATCCTGTAGACTCTTCCTTAGCTTTTCCCTGGACTTTCCCTTTTGGAATTGACCGAAGACTCCAGTCAGAAAAAGTGAAACAAGTAGAAAATTCTCGGACGCTAGAAGTGCCTGGTCCATCTGAAGCATCTAGAAGAATTTCTGATTATATGACGTGTGAGAGCACAAAAACCACCTCACCCCTGGTGATTGAAGAAGATGTGCGTGTAAAAGTGGAAAGGTTGAGTGATGAAGAAGTACATGAGGAAGTATCTCAGCCTGTTAGTGCATCCCAAAGTTCTTTGAGTGACCAGCAGACAGTCCCTGGAAGTGAACAAGTTCAGGAGGATCTTCTGATCAGTCCACAGTCATCTTCTATAGGTAGAATCACTTAAATCTCTGTGTGTTTCATTGTTTCCTTAGAGCTTGGGTTTTTTAATGTCCGTTCTGAGTGGTTTGCAAGAAATGCCAGTACCATTATCTTGTAAAAGCTGTATTAAGATGATTGTTTTCACTGTGTTTCAAACAAAATAATTTTTTGTCAAATTCATGTAGTCCAGAAGTGTTGAATCTCCTTTCTTGCAATTTTAAATTTTATTTGCCGTGCACAGAAATAATTGCTTCGATTTGTGATACATTAAACATTTTCCACAAGCCATTTTAGATACTTTCTGTAGAAAACCGTTGAAATTATTTAAACCAGTCCAATCTACGCTAGAAGTTATATTGAGTCAGTGGGCCTTATTTCCTGGTGAGTTATTACACTTTGCACAGCAAGGCAAGAGGAGAAGAATTGTTCCTTCTGTTTTGAAACTTCCAAGAAAACACCTAAATCAAAGAAGCTCAGTTTCATTGCTGCTTTAATGAAGCAGGAAATAGCTGTAGTGGCAATGCCTCAGCATAATTTGTCTGTAAGAATGTAGTCATTCTTAACTGGGTAGGTTAGAGCATCCACAGCATTTCTCAAAATATCAAATGAAACCTACCAGGCCAGAAATATTGAGCATCATGTCTTGTATACTGATTACTTACTTCACTGCATCTTCATTCAGAAGAATATTACAGTATTTTTTAAGTATGATAGTCATTTCTAGAGTAGAAAAGGTGAGAAGATGCAAATAGAAATGAATTAAAGAGCAGGTGAGAAGATGCAAATAGAAATGAATTAAAGAGCTAATTTGTTTCTGATTAAAAATATCCATCATTGCTTTGTGATTTACAATAAAGTGTTTGTCAAATAATTAAAACAATTTAGATACAATATAAAGCACAATATTTTAATGTAGCAAATTTATAAAGCCAAAACAATTTTTGATGATTTCCATTTTGTTTTATTTATATGTAATACAAGAAATAACTTATAAATAATAAATATTTGGTTTATTAAATCATTTAAAATCAGCACTTGCATCACTTAAAAAAAAAGTTGGCATATTATGTAGAATTTCTTGTTGGGTGATTAAAAGCACAATAACCAGCATCTTGAAGTTTTTTATCTCTTAAACCTCAGTGCATTAATAAACTATACAAAGGAGGAAAAGCTTAAGCAAAAGCTTGGAACAATGTTCTCACAGTAAACAAAAAACTTCCGAAATGCTTTTTATCAACATAAACATTTTTGATTTGTAAACAAAGTATATTTAATACACTGATATTGTTGAATATATAGTTTACAAACACATAAGGTGGTAAAACTAATATGGTATCCCAAAGTAAGGAAATCAGGCATGCAGTTCAAATGTCAAATATTGTTCCTTATCAAAATACTATCTCACTAAACATCTCAAACCTCCCATGTTTGTTGCTATTTTTTTTAATATAGTAAGCGGACCATTGGTGTCGATTAAAAAACTGAGACATTTGGCATTTTTATGTTATATGGGTAGCGTGGTGAACAGAATGTCACTGTGCACCTTTCCTGATCAATTTGGCAGAATGTGTGCAGAAATAATGCAAGCTTTGGCCATTGCACATGGATGCCAAGTGAATTTTCTCATTTGCATGAAGATCAAAGGGAGAAATATGGTTCCAGCTGCAAAGCTATCAATACAGAGCTTGGGACAAACAACATGTTTGATTTTTATGCCCCTTTGTTCATAATAATGCTTTGTTATTATTCTGTCTGAAGATGCAGGAACTTAAAAGCAGTATGAGTGCTGACAGTTTCCTGGGATATCAAATAGTTTTAGACAAGTTGCTGGCTGCATCAAAAAAAAGTTCATTGATGAAAAGGACTCCTTTGTCAGCAGTAGTTTAGATTTAGTCCAAAAAAGTAGCTGCAGTAAAAAAAAAATTAGCATCCCCAGTTTGTTTTTTTCCCCATTTCTGATCCTTTTAGGGATGTTCTTCCATAGGGATTGGCTTGCTTAAATTTTTTGTAGGACGTTTGAGCATCCCCATCCCCATTCTCTTGCACCATATTGTGCTGGCATCTCATTTATGCACAATTAAACATCATATGATAAGACTTTTATAAATACTGTTTTGAGTGCAACTGGAAATATATGCATATAGCCTTAGTCATTTTCAGTTGGCTTTTGACAGTACCCTTAATATTTAAAGTATAATATGCCAACATATGCCTTATGCTGTAAGGCTTTTGAGTCATGGGGCAACATCTAGATCAACTTCAGAAAAGCTAAGCAAAGTGAAACCATGAATGGATCATTAAGTCCATGAATTGAACCACCAGAAAGTTCAAGGCTATACTGAGAGGTTAAAAAAATCCTGGAGGGGAGTATTGTGGGTAACACAAATTAACTGGCCTTGACTGAGTAGTGATCAGAGTTGAAGTTTGGCTCAAGGAAGCCTTTTCTTCTTTTTTAAATCTAAGATAATCTGCTGTAACCAGCAGTAGCTTCTGGCACAAGGATCCTTCCAATTGTGTGCCTTTGACAATCCTTTAAATGAAGGCGCCTGGAACTGGAACCCACAATCATGTTTTGGAGACATTTGTCTCTACTAAACAATGGTCTTTTCTTTCCCTCATTGTTTTCTAAAGCAGTCAGATATTGATGGAGAACAACAGCATATTACAGTTAAAACAGAAGTCAGTGCCTTAAATTGAGGCTAGCTTCTTTTTCATAGATGTTGAACACTAAAAACAATATTTAGATGTCGAACCCTAAAAACAATATTTCCAGCCCTAATGGGAAAGCTATACCCACAGAATTCTGTAAATATCCACATCGCCACAGCTTTCAATTTTTAAATACATTTAACACAAGTTACTTTAGCCCTTCCAAACAATATAAGTAGCCTAATACTGATCTTGATCGTAGTTACTCAGAAATAAATTACAATGAATTTAAATGGGACTATCGAGTTCTGTTTGTAGTCATACGTTAATAGCAAATCAGTCAAGTCCCGATTCCTTAGAAATAGTGGCAGAGCTGTTTCTCCTAGAAAACTGGATGTATGTGGCTTAAGATATCACACACTCAGAATCCAAAATAGTAATCTGCTTTGGAATTTGGTTTCCAGTAAATTACCTGCACGGTAAAAAGACTACCTAGGCTATACAGGTAGTCTTAACATACAACACATTGTTTAACCGGTCAAAGTTAACGACACTGAAAAATTTAACTTAATGGCCATTTTTCACAGCAGCCCAATGATCGCATGATCATAATTCGGATGCTTGGCAACTGACTTATTTTTATGACTGTTGCTGTGTTCCAAGACCATGTGATCCCCTTTTGCAACCTGACAAGCAAAGTCAATGGGGAAGCCAGATTCACTTAATCGGGTTACTCAATCAGCTGCAGCCGTTCACTTAACAACTGTGGCAAGATAGGTCATAAAATGGGGCTAAACCCCACTTAACAAATGTCTCATTTAACAACAGGAATTTTGGGCTCAGTTGTGCTGAGTCAAGGATTGCCTGTACTATACTGAGGGAATAGCAATCTCGTCACATTTAACAAATCTCCATCACCTTTTCCCCATTCCCGGTGATATAGTTTTGAAATGGCTTCAGTGCAGATGAGTGGAAACACATGAATGATGCACATTTAACTGACAGCAAACCTCATGTTTTCCATTAATTTTGCTTTAGAGACACACTACCAGTTAGGACTCTTTGGGATGTACTGAGCTATGAGCAACACAAATCTGAGACCAATACTGGGGGAAAGTTGTTATTATTTATTTATTTATTTCAATTTATATACCACCCCTTCTCCGGGGACTAGAGGCGGTTAACAGCAAATTAAAACACACGATATGCAATTTTAAATAATTAAAATAATTAAATTAAGCTGTCCTCTATTAACTAAAGTATGAAGAAGAATGTGAGCTTTGCGATTATTTGTTTCTGTCTCTGGGCATTGTACTGTTCAGCCTGTTTTACATCCTTCTCTGGACATCGTTTAAACAATAAACTGGCTTTTTAATCACAGTCCTACCTCCACTTAATGTGTATCTAAGCCTTCTTCCAACTGAAAAAACTCCTGAATCCAAATAGGCCAAATTGATTAAAGCTTGCTCTTTATAAATTATGCAGATTGCTTTACGTGGTTATCCTGTTGGGTTATGATGGAAACCTTAAATTTGGCAGCAAGATGCCTTGTGAGGCAAACAAGATGTTTGATGTGCTCAATAGAATATGAAAATAGTAATTAGATAACTGGAGAATTAAGAAAGTATTTTAGTAATTGTTTTGAAAATGCTGAAGCAGGAAACCTACTGTTAGTCAATTGAAAGTTAAAAATATAATGCAAGATAAGCCTTAAAACTATAATCGTATTGTGTATTATGCCTTTTTATCTCGAAAAACGTAGCTAAATGGATGTAAAACCTTTCCTCTTACCTTTTTCCCTACCCCAATAAAATCAATAAATTATTTTTTTAAAAAAAAGATACCTTGTGAGGAGGATGTGGCGGGGGGGAACCCACATTGCCATTAAACTGTAACTTAACGTGTATGATTTATTTAACTGCTTGTAGGTTCAATAGACGAAGGTGTCA
>JANHFP010003389.1:31434-41548 GCA_032468135.1 Calamaria suluensis
CCCGCCTGGACTATTGTAATGCTCTCTATATGGGGCTTCCTGCGGGGAGCACCCGGAGACTGCAACTGGTGCAAAATAAATTATTTCTCTCTCTCTCTGCTGGGGGGAGGGGGCAGCACCTCCTGGCTAGCAATAGTGCTCTTCTCCAAATTCAAAGTCTTCTGAAAGTTTTTCTGTTCCTTGTCATATTTCTGAAGATATTCCATCAATACCTGTAGCTTTTTTGACTTGGTAATTACCAGACTACTGATCAAATATCATCTACTACTACAGACTGTTGTAAATACAGAACATATTTGGATATAACTTGGATGTTAATATTTTTACTGTACAGTGTTTTGATATTCCTTACATCGTTGATCTCCTATGAATTAGTCACCATATGTCCTTTGATGACTTTTAGAAAACCAACTTGAAGAATCTCCCTCTGAACTGAAGATGTTTGGAATATATTCTCTCTCCCTCTCTCCCTCTCCCTCTCTCCCTCCCTCTTTCTCTCTCTGTGTATTTCCATCTTCAAGGTCTGAGATCCTGCAATCTTTGTCTCTCTTTTGCTTTGCTTCTCTTCTCTACTTGGCAATTTCCACTATTTATTCTGATATCCTTATCTGTTCTTGGTCTTTTCATATTCCTCCTTAACAACTTTAATTTCTTTCAATAGTTCATTTTAATTGTACATCAAACAGGTGCTAAGGAAGTCTGACAGCAGAACAAGCAAATACAGAGGTGCATAAATCTTTACACATACATCAGTATTTTTGCATTGGGTAATCAACACTTTATAATGTAGCAATTAATTATAAGAAAGAGCGTAGCCCTTGACATTTTCTAACATATATAGAAGGCTTGTTTCTCGACTGCATTGCACATACTGACAAAAGTTGCTTTGCTCCAGCAGAAACACTTCTCCTTGATTCATATGCGAGAAAAAAATTTTTTCTGATTCCAATTTTCTCTTCACTCCTTTGTGCAGCACCTCTGCCAAATCTTCAGAGGATTGAGGAACAGCCTGCAAAGTGGCTTGCCAAGCTTCATAAGTGGCCCAAATGGATGAAAAAAAAAGCAAACAAACATCCATCACTTTCTGTTTATGGTTACCCTAGAAAGGTGTAAATGCAATGTAATTTGATTTTAACAGCAAGTTAAAAAAACATTATGGTTCACATAGAAAGAAATGGTATGTGGTTCCTCCAGATTGCGATCCATTCACACCCCATGGCCATGCTTAATAGGAAAATTGTTTTTTGTTTCCTCCATGCAAATGAGTGACTAATTGGTGATGCCCTGCTGCCACCTTTTCTATGTCGTTTGTTTGCATGCACAGACAACACTAGTGACTTTGATAACATGGATAATGATCAGCAGCTGCAATATTTTCCTTGCCTCAGCCTTTTTTTGAAGCGACATAATAAATATGTTCCCTAAACTTTCAAATGCTATTCAGACTAGGCTGTTTTTGATGAATGCTACAGCTGAGTTTACACCCAGCGAATCTGTGAAATTCATTAGATCTGATATTCGCCATGAATATTTATTTCTGCACTACTTCCAGTCTTGGAAAAAGTCATGGCACAGATAATATATAGCACAGCATTATTTTATTGCAGGACAGCTGTGTTTGTATAAGAGGGTGTTTTTTTTCCCCATCTCCTTTTCTTTTTGACGAAATTCCATTTTATGGCTTCAAACAAATTGGCTTTAAAACATCCAAACTGAATTCCTGATCCCTGTTAAATGCATGTCTAATCTATTTGGCAGTCTTTCCAATTACGCACCCTGTAAACAAAAAAAAAAAAAAGACATTTTCCCTGTCAAACCATACATTCCACCAGCATCATAACTTGCTTAGATCATGGACAACGGTTTCTGTATCCTGACACTCAAGGAATGTTATCCCATAAGAAAAGGAGAGTTCTCGCATGTGCCTTCAACCTGGCCTTTCACATTCCGTATTGTAATTTTTGAATTTTGAATGGTTTAATATTGCCTTAGTATACTCGTTATGCACTATTGTTTTAATAACAATACAAAACTACCTGGGTGATTATAGCTCCTCCACCCAAAAATTAAAATCAGCTCTTTTAAAATCTAAGATTCTGGTAATGTTCTATTGATTGTGTTTGTATTATGTTGAATTCTAGTATGACATGGTCACTCTCACCCAAGGTTCCTGTAGTTTCAACTCCACTTATCACTTCTTCTCTGTTTGTAATAATTAAGTCCAGTATGGCTGTTCCTCAAGTTACCTCCTTTAACTTTTGGACAACAGAGTTGTCAGCTAGGTTTGTTAGGATCCTGTTTGATTTCTCACTAAGTGCAGAATTAGTCTTCCAATTGATGTTAGTGTAATTGAAGTCCCCCATTACTATTGTAGTGGGTTTCCCACATAGTTGGTTAGCAAAAATGTCATCTATTTTTTTTTCTGCTTGATTGGGTGGCCTATGGTGTACACCTATGGCCATGTCACTCATTTTTTATATATTGACCCATATGCATTCTAGGAGGTTTTCATCTTTTTGCATTTCTGGAGCAATATAGTGGTCCTTTACATATATTGCAACTCCATCACCTATTTTATGGGATCTGGTTTTTTTTGGAAAAGCTTGTATCATTCTATTGATGGGTTTCATGTAAATGTCACTACATCTAGAGTAACATTGTGCATTTTAATATTCTGTTGTTTGTTGAAGCCCTGCTGGAAATTGATTAAAAGTGATGATATAGAAAGAAAAAAAGGATCAACAAACTGAACCCTTGATGAGGGGAGTTGGGACGGGGAAGGACAAGAGAAATCAAGCAGGTATCTCAGTTGTGTGGTCAACCCCATCTCCCCATTTTTACATTCATTGATTTTGTTTGACTACCTCAGTATCATGGAAATACCTTCATATTTGTAATACTTTCTCCAATTTTATATCCTGTAAAATTCCAATTTTAGGAAACGTCCCGGTGGCTAGTAGGAGGCAAAGGGGTTAATTTGATATTAGTTCTTCTATCCTTTGAGGTCAAAGAAAATCCTTCAATGTCAGAGGGAGAAAACCAAGCAATTTTATGATCCTGGGATCATGTCCAGGAACAACAAATGCACCCTTCATAAATAAGTAATCTTATTTTGAAGGGTAAGTCATCAGAAATAGGATCGTACACTTTCACAATTTTCTAGACAGAAATGTTACAAGGAGGTCTGTTCTTTTCGTAATATGAATTCCCAGTTATTAATAAAGCAGGATCCAATCTGGGACACTTATATTTGCTTTCATTTGTATTAATGTCTCATCTTTGCAGAGATGGTGTTTTATCTTATGCTTTTCCCTAAACATGATTAATATAAATGTATGCTTGATATTAAAAGAGTTTTTTAAATTTATCTATTTTTGAGAAAATACATGCAACAAAGCCATGGGTACAAGCTTTTTTTGTTTGGATTTCCAACATTATCAACTTTTCTGAAAAATGCCATTATCATTTGGTAATTATATTTTTAGGCTATTAACATACATATTTTTGAAACAAAAATAGCTAAAAACATACATTCATTGGAAAATACATGAATCTCATTATCTACTTTACGACTGTCATGTTCTTTTCCATTGCTTAACATTGCCAAGCATAGATGTTTTCCAAGTTTATCATCTGTTCACATCACAAGCTGATGTTTGAGAGAGGCCAACAAAACCATCAACCTATGTTTTATTTCTTGATTTGAGGGGTTGGTCCTCTTTGTTTATTTGATCTTGTAGATAATAAAATGCATGTATTAGAAACAATATAAAATAATATATGTGCCCATGTAGTGTTGACTTTTTCAAATTTAAATAAAACAAGCCTGACTTTGAAAAATGGGGAAATGACATGTAAGCAAAATAACACCTTCAAATTTGAAATGAAATTGTGCTAAAGCTAACTTCAGTCTCATTGGTTTCAGTACCTCTGCTATAAATATGATTTGAAGTAACTTAGATTATTTAAAGAAAAGGGAGAAATATAAATGACAGGATTTCTCAAAAGAGCAGTACCAATAAAGCAGAATATAAGAAGGATGTTATGCTAAATGTCCAGTGGTTTGTTCACTGGATATGACTATTAGAAAAATCACTTGTGATTCTCTGTTTAGATGTAATGATTTGCAATACATAGATCAATGTTACCCGATCATGGCAAGTTTAAGAGGTTTGCTGGCTGGAGAATTCTGGGAGCTGAAGTACATACCTCTTAAACTTGCCACAGTTGAGAAAAACAGACATAGATGATCATTTTGCAACTTGAATTCCTTCAGTGTTACTTTCTTATAAGGAGGCAATTCCTGTAATTATTATAATCAACTACCCTCTTACTCAAAAGAACTATCTATGTATTCTTTTGAGAAGCAACTTTAACTGGAAAAATAAATATCATAGAAATGCTGCTGTCATAAAATTTGGTACCTTTAATGGATATGATACGCAAATTCAAATGGCATGTAAAGGATCGTATCTATGCCCTTTTACCAGAATTTAAATATACTGCCACTTGAGCTAAATGTATGTATTAGGATCTTATGGGTCATCTGAACATCTCAGTGATGTCATATGGTCCAGAAATGATAGGGTCTCCTGCTTGAACATTGGATTGGACTTGAATACTTCCAAGGTCCCTTCCAACTCTGTTATTCTATATTCTAACATAACTGTGAGTGGCTTTCCAACTTTTCTGTTTGGAATCTTTCTGAGCTGTCTCAGAATTTCAGAATAATTTGAAGTCTACCAAAGCTTCAAATATAACCAGGATGTGCTAGAAAAAGGAATGGCTATGAGATAGTAATACAAGATAATTGTACTCTATCTTTGCATCATCTCTTCGGTACAGAGATAACTGCCACATTAACTGTGAGGGATTTCTATCTTGCCACAAAATACTGTAATAATTGAAATGATGGAGTCTCAGGAACTTTAAATATTCCATGATATATGTATCTTCAGCCTACTGCTGTTGCTTTTTAACCTCATTCAGTCATTCAGTCATCTTGAGGCTATTTATATTTCTTGACTCCTTTTAACCAAAAGCATAGCTGTCTCTTTCCAATAGCTTCCTCCTTTGTCTTTTTGAAGCTTCAAGCTATTCCCTTTTCAACTTTTCCTCAAGTGTAATGTTATTCAGAACCATTTGAATAGTTCTCAGCTTTAATATTTGAATAGAAATCCGGATAACAACTCTTCCACCAAATCCAATAGACAATGGTGAAATATGGCCTTCCTTTTCCTATATATTTTTTTCTTTTTACAGAAAAGACATTTTTGGGTTTCTGTCACATTTCCACCACAGCTACATGTGCATGTGCTTTTTCAGTATTGATTTAGAAAAAAAAAATATTTCAAACAAAATCTAACAGCCAAGGAACTAGAAACAATCAGAACTGGAATCAACTATAACACATAGTTTAGTAAAGAGACATGGATAAAAGTGTTGGGTCAGTTAATTTTTATACAAAGGAGGAGGTACAGAGGTCCAAGTCAGTTTAAATAACTCAGCAAGATATCAGAGAAATGTATTTCCCTATTCCTTCATTGTTTAACCGGAGATGGTAAGCATTTATATACATAATTTTTATTAAATTATTTTATTTTTATTTTATTATCTTTTAACAGGAAGATTAAAAATGAACACAAACTAATATAAAGGAAGGAAGAAAAAGAATTAAGTAAAACAATAAAAAAGCAAAAAATACAAGAACATAACAGAAAGTTGGGAAAACAGAAAAGAAAGAAAAAAAGATGTAAAGAAGTGGCTTGGTGAGAGTGGTGTGGCTTGGTGGGCTTGGTGGGCGTGGCTTGTTGAGTATGGCAGGGAAAAGATACTGCAAAATCTACATTCCCACCCCACTCCAGGCTAAGGATACTGCAAAATCTCCATTCCCACCCCACTCCTGGGGGAAAGCTATTGCAAAATCTCCATTCCCACCCAATTCTGAGGCTAGCCAGATGTTATATTTTCCGGTTCTCTTAAGTACACAAAATTTCTGCTACCGGTTCTACAGAACCTGTCAGAACCTGCTGAATTTCACCCCTGATTTAACTGTATTTACTTATTTACTACTTTATTTGTCAAAGTGTGATTAGACACACAAGGAATTTGTTTCTGGAGCAGAATACCTCAGTGTACTTGCAAAGCAACAAAATAATGATGGCAACAACAGCGGCAATAATAATATCAATAAGTAGCTAATTATTGATTTACTTAATATTTAAATAGTAAACAATTGCTTTAGATGTCCTTTTTTCCCCTTAGGGGAGAAAACCTCTAGTTTCCTGTTTGAGAAATGTATGAGGTGATTGGGTCTTAATGATTCCCTTCTTCCTCAGTAAAATGTCTTGAAGCTCCATGTTAACAGTTGTACAGTACATTCTCCAAGGCTAGTTCTGTTATGTAGCACTTCTTGGAATGACCATGTAACCATGCAGTACTATGAACATGTAGAATTGTTGATGTAAATCAGAAGAAGGGATGTGAGTCCTGGCTATCTGATGCATTCTTAAAAATAACCAGTCAATCCATCTTCTAAAAGAGGTAGAGAATTTGTGTTGACTGTTTCATAAAAAACAGAGCACAAATTGTTGGAATCTCTGATAATATAATGGATTAGACTTTTGTTAGATGTTAGATAGTGATGCTTGTCTTCGGTTTGCAGAAAAACTGGTAAAATCCTCATTTGTATTTTTCAAATGTGTTTGTACTAAAGTCAGAATCTAACTAAATTCCTTGAATATCAAACTAAATTCCTTGAATATCAAACCAAGTTCCTTGAATATTTTTAAACAGGGTGTTGTTTGGTGCTCTCTAAGCTTGGTTGTTTTCTTGCGGCCATGTCATTACCAAAATTACCTACTTTGGTAATGAAACACCTGCAAGAAAGCAACCAAACTCACAGAGCATCAAGGATCCCACAATTCAACCCTGAGCCACAAACATTCTCCTCTACTGATTTGAAAGGCATTTAACTTTTTGCAAAATAGCTATCCCTGCAGCTTATATAAATTATTTTTAAAGTATGTGACAAGGTGGTGGGGTACTGGACTTATTGCATTGTCACCAAACTGAGGACACACACCTCTTGAGAATAATTGGCTTGAGTTATAACATTTCAAAGATAATGCTAAAAGTGCTGTGCCCTGGAAGGTTCTGCAGCTGAATTGTTTATAATACTGATTATAAGTAAAAGTTTAAATTAATCAAGAAACTGCCCTAGTAGAAGCAGAGCTGTAAACAAGTTGAAAGATAATTTTAAATGACCTTCATATATCATTTATGATAGTACTAAACACAGGTTCTCATCAAGGGTGACATATAATATTGAGGGACTTCTAGGGCTTTATATCTGCTCCAGTCCAGAGATGTGCCTGTAACTGCTATAATGCAGGGAATATTGAAAAGTCAGCCCACAGCAGTGCATTATTCTGTTATATTTAATTTTTCAGCATTTTTTTTAAAAACCTGTCCCTTCTCAAGGTTCCTCCAACATGTGCAATTAAGTTTGTACTGTACAAAGTTTGCTTTTTTTCTTTTTACATTACATACCTCTTACCTGTCTTCACAAGCTGGTCATGAGAACACTGGGAAGGCTGCGTGGAAGGCAGGCAAGCATGTTGTGGCCGTGGGGAATGGGGAATGGAATGGGAAAGGCCTTCACAAGTCGGCAAGTGGAGATCAGTTCAGGGGCCTGGCCAGCCATCAATTGCTACCGGTTTGGCGACCCAGGCCAAATGTTCGCTACCAGTTCATGCAAACCAGTCCAAACCAGTCAAATTTCACCCCTGGTCCTAATGTAAATATAAAATACCTGTAATATATATAGTGATTTCCACATTATCACAGTTAATGCCTGTTTGATTATGTGGCATCAAGGTGTTGTTGAGTTTCATCAACTATATAGATGTATATTCTTCATAGTGATCTGTCCCTTACCTGGTTCTTTCAGAGTGTCAGTGCACTGATCTCCACTATAACTTACTTCATTGCTGCCTGACTTTTTTCCCCCTTTCTCTTTTCCCATCATTAGAACCTTCTGTAGAGAGCTAGGTCTTTGCACATTGGGTACAAAATAGGATAATTTGAAGTCAGTGGGCCTCTAGTAAGAACTCTAACTTGATCTGTTCTTTCCAAATATACAAAAGGGTTCAATGAGTTGAAAATCACTTGATAGTGCAAAATCTATCAAAAGAATGATGGAGCCAACACGGAGCTGGGCCAGCATGGAGCCCTCCACCTTGGTGGAACAGGTAATTTCAATAGAAAAAAAATCCATATGGCCAACTTCCTCTCTTGACAATGACTGCTCTGAACGTATTTTTCCTATGAATGCAGATATCTGGGAGAGAAGTATACAGCTTCCATATATACCTGTTAGCTCATAATGAAGCATCACGCCTTATATAGAAATCATTGTGTATATTTAGTAGGAAAATTATACCCATTTTTAAGGTGCTGCTGAAAGATAAAGGGGTGAAATCCAACAGGTTCTGACAGGTTCTGGAGAACCGGTAGTGAAAATTTTGAGTAGTTTGGAAAACAGGCAAACACCACCTCTGGCTGGCCCCAGAGTGGGGTAGGAATGGAGATTTTGTAATATTCTTCCCCCAGGAGTGGGGAGGGAATGGAGATTTTGTAGTATACTTATTTATTATTTATTTATTTATTTGATTAAATTTCTATACCACCCCTCTCCTTGCGGACCTGGGGCGGTGTACAGCCATAATACAGTCATAAAACATAACAAATAGAAAATTTAAAAATATATTAAACGATTATATGGCTCTAAAATCAATTTAAATTTAAATACTATTAAAATTCCCAAAATCTTAAAATATTTAAAACCCCTAAATTCTCAAATTTCCAATTAAAACTCATTAACCCAAGCCAGCGATATTCATATTCATATTTATGACGGTTGGAATGTCCCGGGGTCATGCAATTCCGCTTTTGTGACCTTCTGACGAGGAAAATCGATGGGGAAATCCAGATTCGCTTAACAACCATGTTACTAATTTAACAAATGCAATGATTCCACCTAACAACTGTGGCAAGAAAAATGGTAAAGATGGGGGCAAAACTCACTTAACAAATACTTCACTTAGCAACATAAACGTAGGGATCAACTGTGGGCGTAACTTGAGGATTACCTGTACTGCCCACATAGAGAAATGATGGTATGACACCCTTGTGAGGGGATAAAATTTCCCTCATGAAACGGAAGCCACAGGAGATTGTGAGGCTGCCAGTAATGTGGTAAACCCCCATGGCCTGTCTGGCTGATTCCAAGCACAAAACCTTTTGAACTGTGGTCTTTCACCAACATGCTACTAAGCGATAAGTGACAAATCCCCTTCTTTATCACAAGGATTGTTCCTCTTAGCACAGTTACGTGAATGAGCCCTAAAACAATTGGTTTATGAGCCATCACACTGCTAATTTTGTTCTGGAAGTTGCATCATAAGAAAGCAAGAGAGAGAGAGAGAGAAAAGGCAAGCCTTCTTCTTCTAGTTAACACACGCCTCTACCTCTAATCACTAGATCTAAAGGATTACCCAAAAAATGTCTGCCTTCAATGTAAGAAAAGCCAAGGGGATTTTTCTCCTTTTATTTACAATAGCGGCAGCATACACTTGGTAGTTTTTTTCTCTACTGCTACAGACTGCTCATGGAAGTTGCCATGAACTTTGGGGTAAAGGGGAAACCAACTTCATGCTTTCGTGAGGCTTTTCTCAATGGTTAATCACCACCCTGTTAAAAATAGCACCTTTAAAAACAACAGATCAGCTTAATTTCCCAGGTGTTGTGTTTGGCCTTTATCTTTTGCATAAGCTACACAGTTTGAAGAGGTGCCGTCCGTCTTGCACATCAAGAGCCTTTTCAGGCTCCAACCCTTACATTGCCTTTCCTTGGCCGAGGGGAGTGCCAGACCTACACTGCTAACCCATCCCATAATACCCGGGGGGGGGGGAATACATAAGCATCTTATGGGCCCTCCGCACTGTTTAGGGTCACCCGGTCTCTCTTAGATGGGAGGCCGGATGATGATGCCTTACAGGGTAGAGCGGAGGAATTTGCCTCGTTCCTGCTGGAGAAAATCGACCGAATTCGG
>JANHFP010003389.1:64768-75367 GCA_032468135.1 Calamaria suluensis
AAAGAAAGAAAGAAAGAAAGAAAGAAAGAAAGAAAGAAAGAAAGAAAGAAAGAAAGAAAGAAAGAAAGTAAGTAAGTAAGTCTAACTGGGGCTGCGGTTTGCGATGCTGCTGCCGCATTTTCGGAAAGCCCCTTTCGTGGCTTCTCCTCTTGGAACGGAAGGGGAGCGGATCGAGACCACACCCGCCCCTCATGGGGCCCGTGGGAGAGCCTGATGGTCTTCGAGACGGCAAATGCACTCTGGACATGCCCAGAGGCACGGCGCGGTCACCATCCTCGGGGAAACGCGGAGGCTCCTCTAGCCGAGCGAGCGAAAGGGCTCCCTGCCCGGCTGCCTCTACTACTCACCTCTCCCCGGGAGGCCCCGCGCCGCGCCGGCCCTCTTCCCGGCCAAGAAGCGGGGCCAAGGGGCGAGCGGGAGCCGCGCCGAGCAAGCCATCCTTTCCGCCGCTTCAGCGGCCCGGGCGAGCGGCGTGGACTCTTAAGGCCGGCGCGGCCCACCAATGGCAACGGAGCTGCCGTCTCCGCCTCTCTTGGACCTCCCGGTCTCTCCCGCGAGCCCCGAGTTTAACCGAGAGGGTCAATTGGGGCCGAGGAGCGGGAATAGGAAGGGACGCCAGGCCTCTCGGGGGAGCGAAGCCCGGGCACCCGAGAACAGTCTCTGTGCATGGGCAAAGCGCTCCTCTTCCTTCCCTGTCCCCCCCCCCCCTTTCCTGCGAAGGCGCTCCCCTTCCCTTCGGACATCGAGAACGGCCGCCAATGGAAGAGAAGTTGCCTTCAGAAGTTGGGGGAGCGTCATCCCTGGAGGCTTTCAAGGGGGAGACTGGACTGTCAGAAATGGTGGAGGGCAGAGGTCCTTTAAGACTTGTGGACTTCAACTCCCAGAATTCTGGTAGTCGAAGAATAGAATGGAATGGGATTTAATGAAATTAGAATAGAATGGAATGGAATGGAATTAGAATAGAATTAGAAAAACAGAATTAGAATAGAATGGAATTGAATAGAATTAGAATATAATAGAATTAGAATGGAATGGAATTAGAATAGAATTAGAATAGAATTAGAATATAATAGAATTAGAATGGAATAGAGTTAGAATAGAATAAAATTAGATTTAGAGCAGAACAGAACTAGAATTAGAATTAGAATAGAATAGAATAAAATTAGATTTAGAGCAGAACAGAATTAGAATTAGAAAAAATAGAATAGAATAGAATAGAATAGAATAGAATAGAATAGAACAGATATCCTGGTCCTGCCAAACGCCGCAAGAAAAACACACAGACTTCGTTCTTGAAGAAGCTGGTTGTCTTTACTTGGTTTACTTCAGCTCAGTAACACAGTCACAGTGGGTTAAAGACAGCACTAAATTACGATACAGCTAAGCAAATTATATAGGAGCCTGAATGCAACGTTGACCAATCAGCACAGCAGGAATCATCACACAGCGCTCCCATTCGCCGTAACCGTCCACAGCTTCTGTGTAATCAACATAAACCAACATCGCGAGGCAAACTAGCCACCGCCTGTGAAAAAAGATAAGAAACCCTACCTGACGAAACCCATCACCACACCTGTGTCACACCCAGCTGTAACTGTGGAGGACTTGGTATCTCGACAACAGGATGGAATTAGAATGGAATGGAACGGAATAGAATAGAATAGAATAGAATTCTTTATTGGTCAAGTGTAATGGGACACACAAGGAATTTGTCTTTGGTGCATATACTCCCAGTGTACATAAAAGAAAAGATACATTTGTCAAGAATCATAAGGTACAATACTCATAGGGTACAGATAAACAATCAACTCATATTAGGAAGCAGTCAATATAAATCGTAAGGATACAAGCAACAAAGTTACAGTCATGCAGGCATAAGTGGGAGGAGATGGGTGATAGGCATGATGAGAAGATTAATAGTAATGCAGACTTAGTAACTAGTTTGACAGTGTTGAGGGAATTATTTGTTTAGCAGAGTGATGGCATTTGGGAAAAACTGTTCTTGTGTCTAGTTGTTCTGGTGTGCAGCGCTTTACAGCATCCATTTCGAGGGGAGGAGTTGAAACAATTTAGGTCCAGGATGTGAGGGGTCTGTAAATATTTCCACAGCCCTTTTTTTAAATTGTGAGATATATAGGTCCTCATGGAAGGCAGATTGGTAGTAATTGTTTTTTCTGAAGTTCTAATTATCCTCTAAAATCTGTGTCTGTCTTGTTGGGTTTCAGAACCAAACCAGATAGTTATAGAGGTGCAGAGACAGACTCATTTTATTATTTATTATTTATTTTATTTATTGAATTTCTACACCAATTATCTCTCTTAAGTTACTCTTAAAAGCATAAAAGGAATCAGGATTAAAACAAATAGTAAAAAGAGAGTTAAAGATTAGAAAAATTAAAAAATCCCAAAGGTTTTTTTAAAAAAAGACAGAGGATGTGGTTTCAAGTCACAAACTACCTCAGTGTTGCATGCCAGGTTTAAACCTTCATACCAAGAAAACAGATATCTCAAAGATACTAAACTGAACCTAAAAAAATATGGAGGTCCTTCTGACAGCAATGCTGAATACGAAACCTGATAGATAGGGAAGAATATAAATGGCGTGGACTAAATTATCAATCTAATCAACATTGGAATTTTATAAATTTAATTGAGAAGACAGCACTTCTATATAAATAAGACAAGGGAGAAAACACTACATTATAATGTTTAGCAACAACAAGGTGATTTGCTGATTATTTTTCAAATGGATTTAGTCCAAGTTTGGCTTATACACTCTAAGGCATAGCACTCGGTTATAGATTTTCTTTATAATCAGGCACTGTGCATAAAATTTACAGAAGGCCTCATTCTCAGAGATCTGCTTGCAATATTGATTTGTTGTAAAGGAAGCTATTCCTGAATGTTAAAGGAGAGTACTTTATAATATTTTCCTCCAGCAAACAGTAGGTCTATCCATTCACAGGTTTGTAAACATTTATGCCAAATGTGTGTTTTTTTTCATTCAATCACTATGTATATGCTTTTCAGGAAATACAAGACATTGTCATCAGTCTCTCATACTATTTTAAGGAAAGTCTCTCATACTATTTTAAGGAAAGAGCACATCTTTCTAGGCATCAAGGAGTGCACAAAAGATGAAGTTTTTTGCTCTCTTCTTCAAGCATTTGGCTTGTAGCTGAACCAAGGTTACTTCTCATCTCCAGCTAGGAGCCAATCTCCCTTTTTGTTTACTATTCTGCATCTTACCTCTGGCAGGCAATGAAAGTGATGAAGTTGCTAGGCAACCACCACAATGTCTCCTCTTCCCACCCCTTTTGCAGCCAGTGGCAAAATTTCAGGGAGTAGCCAAATGACTGGGGGAAAAAAAAGATAAGAAAGAAAAAGGAAAGAAAAGGAAAAGAAAAGGAAAAAAAGTAATGAGGGAAGAGAAGAGATAATCTCCACCCAATATTTCACTAGACAAATTGGCAGAATGTATTAAATCAATGTGTAATAGAATAGAATAGAATAGAATAGAATAGAATAGAATAGAATAGAATTCTTTATTAGCCAAGTGTGATTGGACACACAAGGGATTTGTCTTGGTGCATAGGCTCTCAGTGTACATAAAATATAGGGATCATATAATGCATTTAGTAAAAGGCCTGATTGGATACCAAATGCCTACCAAGCACATTTAAAATGTTGTTGGTGACTATTAAAGGGCTAAATCAGGTGTGTCCAACCTTCAGAACTTTAAGGCTTGTGGGCTTCAATTCTGGGACTTTAAGTCTATAAGACTTGCAGTTGCCAAGGTTGGACACTTCTGACCTAAATAATCTAGAGTCTAATTATATGTGTGATCACTTCTCCTATAACTCTGCCTATTTATTAAGATCAGTAGGAAAAGCCCTACTGAAGATGCCCACACTGTTTGAAGATCAACATTCAAGTAAATAGAAATGAGAGTCCTACCATGTAGCTTGCCAGTTAAGGAAAGCATTCTCTAAAGCAGTTCATTTGGTTCCCATTCTTCCAATATTTAGATTTAGTAAAAGTATATCACTTTTTCAAAGCACTTATCTGTTAATTATTAATATATGGAACATATAGATTCTATGGAAATATGTATGTATATATGGTTAAGTATATAAAGTTTTTATGTTTTATTGCTGTAAACCCCTCTGGGTATTGCTTTCTCATAAAGATGGGGAATAAATTCATTAAGAAATATGATGACAAAAAAGTTGTTTTTTTAAAAAAGTGGCTCGTATAAACACCAAGGCATTGAACTGTTTCAGCTTCACAAATAGCATCCAGATAGGATTATGGAATTCCTACATCCAACAACAGTTTCATTTATCATGTAAAATATTAGTTAGGAAAGAAAATAATTTTATTTTTACTCATTTAAAATATTATGCAATTACTGCTTCCTCAGATTGGACATGCAAGCTGGAGAAAGAGAGAATTTGAGTTAACAAATGGGTAGCCACAGTTGTATTAGTTTCATTAAAAAGATCAGTGGTGAATCCCCCCCAACATTTTTAAAGAAATGTTTTAGTAATGAAAACAAGCAATGGAGCATTTAGGTCACACAGAAATACGGAAGCATTATTTTGGCCACTGGAGGGCCCTAATCTTTTTTCAATTATTTGAGAAAAGAAGGAGCATGTTTCATATTAACAAATAAATCAAAGGAATCAGGATTTCCACAAAATAGACTTTCTCCTAGGTAGATTTTTCCACTAAATAATTATTTCTTTAGAGCCATATAATGAAATCTTCAAAATTCATTGAAGAACCTGATAGGATGGGCCATCCCCACCCCCCAGCAATGTTTGTAGGAACAGGTTGTAGGAACTGGTTTCACATAGCGAGAAGTTGGATAATGGTGGGCTCAAAAAAGTATTGGTGGTTTTTTTAGTTTTTTTTAATAATCAGGTCCCATGTTTACTTTCTTTCTCTCCCCTCCCATTTTTTTAAATTTGCTTTATCAATATAACATATAAAACATCAATTTCAATTAAACAGTGTGTTGTCTGGGTACAATTATTTTTAGGAAAACATAATCAAAATGTTTACAATAATATTCATCACATTGATATTAATTCAATAATAATAACAATATTTTACTTATCTACTGTAGTCCTTTTTGTATCCCATGTTTTTAACTTCTGTTTTTATTATCTAACCATTGGTAAAATAGGTCTAATGTCCAGAAATATTCAGTTCCTTCTTTTTCTTCGATTATAAGCATTAATCTGTCCATTTCTTCACATTCTAATATTTTTTTAATTACATCTGTATGGATCTCTTCACTTTTCCATTGTTGTGCAAATACAATTCTAGCTGTAAAATCAAATATATATTTCTTTTATCATACTTTTCCCATAGAACGACCAACAAAAATATTTCTTGTTTCAAATCTATATGTTGCTTTATCATTTTTTCCAACCAAGTATGAATTTTCATGCAATATTTTTTTACCTTTGGCAGAGGTGGTATTCAGCAGGTTATGACCACTTCTGGAGAACCAGTAAATTTTGAGTAGTTTGGAGAACCTGTAAATACCAGCTCTGACTGGCCCCATCCCCATCTATTCTCTGCCTCCCGAATCCCAACTGATTGGGAGGAAATGGAGATTTTACAATGTCCTTCCCCTGCCATGCCCACCAAGCCACACCCACCAAGCCATGCCATGTGCACCAAGCCACACCCACCAAACCATGCCACACCCACCAAGCCACACCCACCAAACCATGCCATGCCTACCAAGCCACTGCTACAGAACCAGTAGTAAAAAAAATGAATCTCACTACTGGCCTTTGGGCATGTCCACCACATATGATAATATGAACCAGTTGTCCAGTTACACTTCCAACATTTAGCGGACATGTCTTTAAACTTCTTTGCCACTCTTGTTGGTGAAAAATGTAATCTATGAAACATTTTATACAATTGTTCTTTATATGCAGTTGACATAGTTAACTTAACATTTCTATCCCATAATTTCTGCCGTTTATTGAGTTCTATTGTATATCCAAAGTTTTTAGCCCAAACTTTCATTGCTTCCTTTACTGGCTTACTTTCTAGCCTGATGCTTAATAAATAGCTATATATTTTCTTTATTAATTTTTCATCCATTCTAGTTAATATCTGTTAATTCTTTATTTAAACCATACATTTTAGCATTTTTCTCATATTGAGTTTGTATCTGCACTTGATATCCATCCCTTGAATACTCAGCTCTTGCTTAGTTTTTAATCCCCCTTTTCATTAAAAATATATTTATATCTTTTTTTTCTATATTGATAACATTAAGATGCATCAGTGCTTCCATTGTGGAAAGTCAAACTGATATTTTCAAATAGTGTTCTTCTTTCATTTTTACCCATACTGATAGTAATGCATTTATAATATAATGTCTTTGAAAATAGTTAGGTATCTTATTTTTCCCAAACCATAAGAAAGCATGCCAACTCAATTGAAGGTCATGTCCCTCTAAGGTTAATAGTATTTTATGCCTCCAATTAATACATTTTTTCACCCATGTAAGCACTGAGGCCTGATAATACAATTCCCAATTTGACAACCCAAAGCCCCCTCTTTTTTGGGAATCTTGCAACATTTTCAGGCTTATTCTTGCTTTTTTCCCTAGATCCCATGTTTTCTGAAGATGAGTTGGAGAATCAATCAGTTGATTCCTTTTGGGTGATTCAAATAAGATTGATATTCAAAATTAAATATAATAAATAACACATCACTATACATATAAAATATGAAATGTTTAAAATATTTAGATTCATATTTAGATTCAAATGGATGAAAAATTGGAAAAAGTGTTAGAGCAATAAAACATTTAATTTACATTTTTAAACAACAAATCAGGGTAGGCAAGGTTAAATTCCAAGAATTAGTTGATTCCCTGATAGAAGGTGGAACTCAGGGCTATATGTAAGGTAGGTACCTCAATTGGGTATCAGCATCTGGAAAGCACCTAATGCATCTGCCTTTGGTTTTGCTGTTTCCCTCTTTTCTGTCTTTATTTGTTTTAAGACAATCTGACTGCTGAGAACATGATTTTGTCCCTAACAGCAACACCTAAAGGTCAAAACAAGATGTAGAAGACATTTACTGGGGTATAAAGTGATACAGTTAACACATTTTTAATTTTGGACCCTAACCTTAACTTTCTCTGGACAAGTGACAATTCTATCAATGACATATATAGTCATAGAATAACTTCAGATGATCTCAGTGGGATCCCTTCTATTTGTTATCTGTGTTGCTTGATTTACTTCAAAATATAAACAAGGCCTCTTGTACTTGGTGGAGGCTTCTAGCTGCATATATACTCTATACTTATACTTATTATCTAGCTGCTCTTCTGTTTGTATAGTGTTTTATTGTTAACTGGACATAATCACCAATGAATTTGATTCTCAATCCTCACTTTCAAGACATTTACATACACTGGCTTCCCTCCCAAAGTGTCAATGTATATTTCACATGAGTAAAATTTTACTGTGTTCCATTCCTAAGTGCTACAGTAGAAATGGTTTGAACAATATTCTGTGATATTGTAAGGTAAGAATTGTGTCCTTCTCTCAAAAGGAAATATTCAGATAGTATTGATACATCTTATGTCTGATTGGTAACTCTTTAGTAAGCAAACTGTAAAGCACTAGAAATGGTATATAAGTCTAATGGCTGTTGCAATGTTTGTTCCAGAAGACAGGAAATGCAAGGTAAGGGCTAGCTTTTTATTGGATGAACTTTGATTGGTGGAAATTTAGGCATGGCATATCATGCTTAAGAAACAGTGAAAAGCTGAAGGAATTAGTATTTTCAGATAGATTCAGAATTAATATTCTGTCTGGTTTCATTAAATAATTCAAATATCTTTACTACTGGGAAGCTTTGGGCTTTTTCTTAAAAAAATGATTAATTTCAGTTAGGCTTGTGAAGCAAATCTTATCCTGGATCCTATGTTGTTTATCAATTTTGAAGGCATTATTTATGTATCATGTTTTCTTCTGGAGCACAAAGTTGACAGAATCTGAAGTTGCTGATGCAAAAGAAGTCATAGTTAATGGTGCTTTAGGAAAATCCCTACGAATCACCTCTGTGATGATTCAGCTTGATGCAGAAACAAGAATGCACTCACTTGTATGCAAACCGTCTTTTATTCAAACACCAAATGCTTTTCACAGTTTTCTTCCGGCAAGGCTTACTCCCTTTAGATGCAGAATAGGAGCAATAACAAGATTAAAGCAAACCTGGCTGCAGTCCAAGGCACTCCTGGTTGTTAGGAGATAACACACGATCTGTGGATGACTAAGGTATTTTCAACTGGAACAAGGAACAGAAAAGCTACGCAGAAAACAGCTTTTGACTCCAGGGAGGAATTTCTACAAAACTGGCTACTTTTAAAGCACCTAACTCAGCTGCATCTCATTCCTCACTTCCTCCTGAGTAGACATTTTTCTAATGCTCTCTTGTCCTTGCGTTTCTGTCTTGGATCAGGTGGGGGAGCTACCCCCAGTTCCTCCTCTGAATTTCCCCTCTCTGTCTCCGCCCCTAGCTTACTGGATCCAGCCTGGGCCTGCTCTTCCCCATTCTCATCCTCAGCTCCAGCTGCCCCCTCATTGCTCTTTGCCAGCTGTTCTTCCTCAACCTCCAAGTCGGACGCTGACAGAGGCATGATACTAGCTCTGAAAGTCTGGCAAAGTTCTGGTGCTCCCAATATTGCATTATTGAATTCAGCTCCCCAAGAGGGATGTTAGCAGAGAACGCAGAGAGACTGAGAAGGATGCTTGGCCTTGGGGACAGTGGTCTACTCATGAGCAGGCTGACACTGCAGAGGAGTTTAGTAATGCAACCAATCGGAGCAGCTGTGCTTTGGTAGAGGACCAGGAGCTCCTGGCATAAAACCCTCTGCTTCAGCTTGCTCAGACGCTGAAGCAATGTTTGTGGATGTTCTGTTCCCTAAGTTTTGCTGTGATAGCCTGGATACTATGAAATTCATTAATCTGTGAAGTGCCTTGCTCTTTGAATCTTTCTGTGGATGCTGCCGCCTCAGCAAATGTCACATTGTTCCAGCATATTTCTTGCCTCAACTAAGTTTCTGTCAGCAGTGTGCGTGTGGATTTCTTGACTTGGGACCGATTTCAGTCACCATGACTCGCCCTGAGAAACCATAAGGTTAGGGCAGAGATTCCTAATTTCTGAAACAAAGTGTTTTACAATCACAAGCTTAAAGGGAAAAAGCAACAACTATGAAACACAGGCGAAGCCGATGGAAATTCACAGAATTCCAATCATGATAAAAGAGAATGGAATAAACAAGCCTTTAAAGAGTCGGTTCAGTTTAAGTCAAATTTGGGAAATGTAATTTAGGGGTGAATCAAAACATATATTAACCAGCGTTGTATTGTAAATCATCCCTGAACCTAATCTCCAACTTTCCAGGAACTAATCTCCTATATTTTAATCCCATCTCTTCAAATTCTTTATTGAATTCCAATGATCTATGAGTGATTCTCATGCATAATAATCAGCGGTGAAATCTGAACCGGTTTGCTGGCTGCACATATGCGCTGTGTAAGTATGCACAGTATGCACCAAAAGGAGGCTTAGGAAGGTAAGTAGAACAGTGGGGGGGGGGGGAAGCAGCTGTGCTGCTCAATTGTTATTCACCAGAACCGGTAGTAAAAATGCTTTACAAAAGTAAAAAAAAAAGGTTCCCAAGATCGCGCACCATAGTTGGGAAAAGAAGTTGGGAAACTTTTTTTTAACCTTTTACAGCATATTTTTTTACATACCGGTTCAGGTTAACCAGCCAAAACAGGTAGCATTTTATCCCTGATAATAATGTGCATTGTACTGCAGGTTAAGAATCTCTGATTTGAGTGATTGACAGTAAATATCCTTATACCAAGAATGCAACCTCATATGCATTAATCTTTCTTCAATAGCTCATTAGAGATAGGTGAATAGGACTTCCCCTGCTACCTGCAATTTGAAAGTCTTGGGGGAGCGAGAAGGGATTGCTGGGTGGACATCAGAGCAATGAGTCATTCCCATGTTTCATGAACTCTTAAAATGATAAAGATGATGATGATCTGCCATCAGAGTGGTGTCAGTTTTTAGCTACCACATAGGATGGTCTGTCCCCAAACTAGTCTCTCAAGTCTTTCAGTGCTGTTCTCAAGGTCACGATCAAGTCTATCTTGTTCTTCCTCTTTTTCCTTCCCTCTTTCCCAGCAGTATAAATGAAGTTTTGGGTCTAAATTATGATAATTTGAGCCTGATCATTTGTGCATCAAGTGAAAACTCTGGATTTTTTATCTGATCCATTTGTTTGACTACCTTTGGTATTTTTAGGAATCTTCTCAAATGCCAAAACGTGAAAGAATTTTATCATATTTTTTTTCAAGTTCTAACTTACAATGTCATAGGGAATCTGCATAATTTTGATGGGTGGTCTAAATTTGATAAATCATAACATTTCTTCAAACCTTGACACCAGTGGTAAAATCCTATAGGTTCACAACGGTTCGGCAGAACCAGTAGTGATAAAAGTGAACCGCTAGTACCAAAAAAAAAAAAAAA
>JANHFP010003390.1:23979-46432 GCA_032468135.1 Calamaria suluensis
TCCCTGCCAGGTCAGAGGTCGCAAAGGTACAACTCGATCCAGTGCCTCGGCGGCCCTCCTATCCCAGGCGGCCACCAGTTCACTGGTTGAGCTGCACGTCAGTGTCTCAGGGTATGGCCCAAGCTCCATCTGGAACCTCTCCAGGTCCATCAGGCGCCTGGGGCGGAACCATCTCGTTGGTTCCGCCTCCCTGCGACGGGGGGTGGCGGTATGGAAGTCTAGTCTTTCCTGCTCACGGGTTGGTCTTCCCGACTCACTTTCTAACTCCTTTTCCCTCCTTAGTGCAATTTTCTGGTTTGCCAGTAATATCCATCCTCTCTCTCTGAACCACAAACGAAAATGTATGAGGTAGATTTGGAGCTGGCAAAAAGTGTTTGGTTTTGTGATGTCCACTGAGAACTGAGCCAATGACTTTCTGTCCTGCATGAATTACAATCAAGTTGAGATGTGACAGAAATGATGGAAGAGGAAGAAAATGAAGCTGAATTCTGTACTGTACTATAGTGTTTTAGTTTACTGTGGACTAAGGGATGATTAGAAGAATATGGAAAGAAATGCAAACAGTTTGGGAGGTAAAAGTTTGCATACATTCATCAGAAAAACCCACACATAAATTGGAGGATGCTTAAATATTTGGAATTGCATAACACTGACTCAGGTTTCCAAATCTGGCACTGTCCAGTTACACTGAGATTAAAATTTGCTGGATCCCTAGCCAGCAATGCTAAATAAATCATATAACATCTTAGAACCTAATGGGTTGGATCAATATTTAGTTTTAAAAATGTTGCTAAGGTAGGAGAAAATATACATTTATGTCTCAGGTACCAAACTACTTTCAGTTGTGCTAATTAATCTCACTCTTCTGCTTAGACCACAGTCCTTCTATGCAAGATTGGTTGGGTGACCACACAAACATTTGAAGCAACTGGCAATATTTTTCCACACAAAGATTCCAACCTTAAAACAGCTGCCAATGTTCAGTGACAGAAGAGAAACCAAAGATATCTCCTGTCATAAAAGGGTCAGGAATTCCAGCAGAGTAGATGCCATGCTGCTAATCAGAACTCAACACTCGCAAAAAGTAAAGGATGTTTATCTGAATAAAAACTTAGGGAAATAGCCATATCATTGCATGAGGCTTCATTTGCCATCTCTGCGCATTGGCAGTCATTGAGCTGAGCAAAGCAACAGACGGGCATGAGCAGAAGCAGAATTAAAGCTGTCAAAAACTGTAATGTATGGTCTGTATGTGACCCCCACACACACACAGTTTACTTCGCTAGTCTTGGATCTCCTGGGATTTACGGGCATGAGGCTGGTCCCCTAGATCTGTTTCTAAAGTCCTTGCTTCCTTGATGACCTTCAACCAATAATTCCTTAGCCCAAAGAAATCTCTTTATTTCCTCTTTCTGAAGCCCACTCTTCTGCCTCTCCCTGGAAGAGGACTTTAGAAAGTTAGACTATTTACTGTCTCTGCTAACCTGCAGATTTA
The DNA here is from genome assembly GCA_032468135.1 of Calamaria suluensis. NCBI lineage: Eukaryota > Metazoa > Chordata > Lepidosauria > Squamata > Calamariidae > Calamaria > Calamaria suluensis. The sequence continues at coordinate 25,475 of JANHFP010003390.1, forward strand.
TAGACCACATACTACATTAATGCACAACCACTATATTCTAAGGAAAAGAACAATAGTTAATTGTTTGTATAAACCCAATTGGGACCAGAAATTCTGTTGCTAAGCAAGGTGGTTATTAAGTGAGTCATGACGTTTTTGCCATGGGTGTTAAGCAAATCAGGGCATTAAGCAAATCTGGCTCCCCCCATTGAATTTGCTTGTCGGAAGAAATCACATGACCCCCCACCCCGAGACACTGCAACCCCCAAATACATTGCTGGTTGCAGAGCACTGGAGTTTTGATCATGTGATTGGTGATGCTACAATGGTTGTAGATGTGATGATTGGTTGTATGTTACTTTTTTCAGCACTGTTGTAATTTCACGTGATTGCTGAATGAATAGTTATAAGTATGATAATTACCTAGGTATATCGTTCTGCCCTTTCCATATTAGTCTCCAGTGAGACTGACTTGTAAGAACCCACCAGCACTTGAAAAAACATAAGAGTTTAGAAAAGAAAATTCTTCTGTCTCCTCTGCATTACCCCCTTCCCAGAAATGGAAAAGTTAATAATTTTGCTGAGAACGTTCCCTGTTCCAGTATGACATCATGTGGAGGCTGTACAGATGATGGCTTAGAGCAGACTTGGCCAAATAATATAATAGCTGTTTCAAGTTTAGTGGGGAATAGTGCAGAAATGCTGTGCTACTGTGATTCTTTCCAAGTTCTCCTTTCTTCAATAATGCCCTCAAAAGTCTTTCTATGACTTCTTGATTTAATGTCTTCAAAATCCCCACTTTCCTACTCTATTTACAGTACAAAGCTATGGCATCTGGGTGGTACAAGGACATGCCTGTTTCTTGAGATCTGATTCAGAGTTTCCTTTCTCTTTTCAAGAAAGAGATGGCAGATTTTGGACTTCCAGTGCAGCAGGATAGTGAAGAAACCTTGGAGCCAAATATTGCCAGTGTAGGAACACTGCCAGAATTTAACCAAGAATATGTCCCTGAGTTCTATATGGACCCCTTTAGTGCTCAGTTCCAACAAAATCCAGAAATTGCTGGGGCCTCACTGGGGCCTGAGGATTCCATGTCTTGCAAACACTTGTCTGGTGCTGAGAGCCAACATGTGGAGATAGAAGATCTTGGAGAACATTTCCAGCAATGCATTGAAGCAGTAGAACAGCTGGAGAAGGAGAGGGATTCTCTCATTAAGGAACTCGCACTCTTACGCCAACCGTCTCTCGTGGAACTCCAACAGGCCCATGAAGAGATTCTAGAAGCCTACAGGCTCCATGCCAAAGTAGAGCTGGAGAAGGATAACCTGCGGGATGAGATTCAACAGGTGAAGCAGAAGCTATTTAGGGTGACACGGGAATGCGTGGCATGCCAGTATCAGCTGGAAACCAGGAGGTATGAAGTCACTCAGCACGTGGACTACCGAAAAGAACTGGAGAACAGAGTCAGCCAGCTCTCAGAAGAGCTGTCCCAGTTGAAAGAGACTTGTGAGGAAGAGAAAGAACATTTTAGGCAGAGGCTGAAGGCCCCACGGCGTGAGAGGAGCAGCCATCACCTCCAAGAGAGCCGACGGCTTTCCATGGAATTTGAGAGTTTTGTATTGGAGAACCGTCAGTGCTTGGAGGAGCATTATGAACCAAAGCTGGTGTGCCTCTTGGAAAGGAGAAAAGCCAGCAGCAAAGCCTTGCAAATGACACAGAGTGAAATCCATAGACTGAAGGAGACCCTGAGGCCATTGCTGGGAGAAGTCAGCAAGTTGCTACTGCAAAACAGGAACCTGGAGGAACAGATTCTGCTGATCAAGCAGAAGCGTGACGAAGAGGTCCTGCAATACAAGGTAAGCCTTATGGCCTCCACCCATCCTCTTCCGGTTAGCTGCTAGGCCATTTGATGCAGCAATTGCCTTGGCAAAGTAGTTTGGCAGGGCAAGAGTAGTTTCGAGCTAAACCTGATCATTGAGAACTGCTGCAGATGAGTGAATCAACTGGCTTAGAGGAGGGGGATGGAGAATCATTTCAAGAATAACTCCATAATGCTTTGCTCTGGAACATTAGCTTTGTGTCTTGTCAGGTGCAAACAACCAGACCCACAAGGGGTTCAAACTAGCTACTTTATTGTTCTCTGCCTATAATACAGGAATCTCCCAGTCTGGCAGCTTTCCTCTGGGAAAGGCCAGATAAACCTCCAAGGTCTTTGTGGGAGGGCCAGACCGGCTTTCATCTGCTCACTTAGTGAGTCTAGAGACCCATCTCCCATTTGAGCCCCCCAACTGGGACGGTTGCTTTGCAACACATTTACAGGTCATTCTTGACTTGCAACCACAATTGGCACCAGCATTTCCATTGCTGAGCAAGGTGATTATTAAATTAGTTGCACCCCATTTTATGAACTTTTTAGCCATAATTAAATAAAACTGCTGGGTTTTTTAATGAATCATACTGTCATTAAGCACATCTGGCTTCCCCATCAACTTTTCTTATCAGAAACTGGCAGGGAAGGTTGCAAATTGTGATCCCATGATGCAGGGACACTACAACGATTATAAATACTTGCCAGTTGCCACACACCCAAATTTGGATCATGTGACTGTAGGTAACTGATGAGGACCAGTCATATGCCACTTTTTTCAGTCCTGTTGTAACTCCAAACAACAAATTGTTTTAAATAAAGGATTATCTGTATTGTAGGAGAAACTATGGTCCCATCTTTGACACACAAATCAAAACTGGATGACAGTCGTAATGGTGTGGCAAATTATATGAAGCATGCCAGAGAAAAGCTTGTCATTTTCTATGCCACCTTCTTATAACTGTGATTATCTTGACTGATAAGCCTTAAAAGTTTGTTATCTATATATGAATAACTAAAGAAATTATCTTGTGCTTTCCTCAAAGGCACTGTAAATTTACATTCAGTTTACAAAGGAACCATAATTATGTTGGTTCATGAGAAAATAATCTGCAATTCATGACTGAGCTGCATCTTTATTAGGTTCTCTGCTGAGGAAGTTATTTTAAATGGGGTGTAGAAGAATAACTCCCTGCCATCAATCAAGCTCTGTTTCCTCACAGCTCAGCTGGGCTGTGGCTATTTGCAGTTCAGTAGCAGAGGCACGGAGCCCATTTTCTGTTTTTGTCTTATTTAACAAGTTCTTTCAAGAGCTGGGCTTTATTGTAATCAATCCTTTCTTATACTCAGTGTATTGGTAGGAGATTGCTATGCCCTGTAGGGAACAGATGTTGTGGAATGAGGTAACTTCTGAATACATTCATTTTTGATGTCTTTTTCTGCTTAGAGCAGCTTTTCGAATGTGGCGCAGCTTGCAGATCCTAGGAATTGTAACTCAAGCAGAGTCGGAATTTCAACAGTGGTCTCCTTTTCTAAGGAAACTTTATTGTTCTTCAATTATTATTATTATTATTCAAATTCTCTTTGTTCAAAAAGGAAAAACTAGCAGGATTAGGGAAAGCTACTTACTTGTTCAGTGAGATTTTAAAACCATATGATCTGACCCCTCTGGCGAGTATATAAATGGCCTATTTCTGTGGCCACAAAAAACACATTTTGCTTTCTATGAATAGAACCAATCTATAACATATCCAGCCAGTGAGGACTTTGAAGGAACCCTGGATCTGGGGGACATCAGAATAATAAGTCTTGAAATGGGCCGGGACCAGACTCAACATTTCTTTTCAGGAACAGACTACCACTGACAAGCCACAAATGCACCTGAAACAGTACCAAGGGCTATTATGCCAACACCTTCAATACAGGTAGTCCTTACATTTAACAACCAAAATTAAGACACTGGAAAAATTGATGATGGTCCTTGCAAAAATCTGATCAAAATTCAGGTCCTTGGCAACCTGTCTTTATTTATGATGGCTGTGGTGCATCCCATGCAATCTGCCTTTTGCAACTTCCCAGCAAGCAAAGGCTGATAAGCGAAGTCATTGGGGGAAGCTGAACAGTAACAAAGTTTGTAAAATCAGGTTCAACTAAATTAACAACGGAAAGCCTGTCTCCAGTTGTTATCATGTCAAGAATTATCTGTATCTAGAAACATCAGCATAAGATGAATTATAGTGTTATATTAGTAACATATCTTTAACACAGTTTAATATCTTTCATGTGCAAAGATAATTGGAATGAACAAAATCATTTAATTAAACTTTTAAAAGCAAATAGTGAATTGCATCACTTCTATAGGCCAGACTTGTAACAAAGGTCATATTGCAAAATTATTTCACCAATTAAGTAATTACTTGTACTTTTAAAAACTTTTAAAGTGTTCATGTTATTGTATAGACTTTGATTTGGCCTTAAAAGGGCTTATATAATTCCCCCCTACATTTGTTTTCATGCATTTTCAAAACAAAAAATACAGTTTAGAACATATGAAAGCTAGCACTGCAGATGCATTTTGGGGTTTAGGGTTTTCACAGTAATGGCCAAAATTGTGGGAACCTTTTGGGAAAAGTCTGTTTTGGAGGTTTAATGGCTAATAACACTTTTTTTTTGAGTTTCAAGATAATCACATTCCATGGCTGCAATGCCCTGGGAATAGCCCAAGGTAGAAATCTACTTCCTGGGAATAGCCCAACTAGAAATCTATGGAGCCGACTAAAGAAACTTCTTCGTCAGAAGCAACCAAGCAATAAAATTCTGGTTGTAAGTTGAGGATTACCTGTCTTTTTCACCCACAGGAGCAAGTGGAGGAAATGGAAAACAGAATAAGGGAACTGAAGACTGGAGTTCAACTTCAGCAACGAAAGAACAAAGAATTGGAAGAACTGAAAGCCAGTTTACATCAAAAACTGTCCATTTACAAGTAGGTTTCATTTCTTTGATCCATATCCATGTAAAAGCAAAGTAAGGAAGAAAACACCATTAATAGAGAAGGGTTTGAAAATAACTTAATCATATTGGGGCCAGGATTTTTGCTACCTTTGTAGCTTACTTCCTTGGCCTTTGGGCTAGCAGTACTAACAGTGTAGCATCTCTGTATAGAATATTTAGAAAAACCATTGTGGCATAATTAGCATATAATCTAAATATTTTGTGTAAGGATTTTGTACAATATTCAAATCATAACAGCTATCTTTTTTTGATATAAAAAGGTTATATTTTTGATATAACCTTTTCTGTCAAGTTTCCTTCTATGCAGGATCTACAAGTTTAAGAGTTCAAAGTACCCCAAGAGCAAATGTTATTTTGCAATATATTGTCTTTTGTAACACAAAACTGATGCAAGCTGCATAACCAATTCTCAATTCACACAGAGGCTGCTTAGAAATGTACGGGCAACTCTGCAAATCAGAAGTGAAGGAAGATGAGGACTGAATCCTATGCATGGCCACCTTTCCCTCTGCTTGGAGTATGGACTCCATCCGACTAATACCAGTAGCAACCAATAAGCAAGATTTCTAGGATGAGTTTGCATTTTTACTGTCAAAAAGGATTATGATTTTTGAGATCTGCCCATTGTGATAGACCTGATATTAACAGAAACCCAAATAAGCATCATCAACAATTGTTAAAATGTACTCAGAAGACACACCAAAACCTTTGTCAATATTTAATTTTCTGTATAAAACTTGCTTATGAATAATGAAGTGAGCTTTTTGTAGACTTGAAATGTGACACAAAACTTCAATCAAAACTTTTCATACAAGAACTGCTTTCCTATAGGAGTTTTTCAATCTATGACATTCAATCAGCAACCATTCCACGTTATGACACCAAATGAATGGTAGTTATGACCAGTCATTGGCCTTCTGGCTGTCCCAGCAGCCCTACAATCACAATTGCAACTTGGGTGCTTGGCAGTCTATTACACTTCCCAAGCACATCGTGATCACCATTTGCAACCTTCCTTGTGCGCTTCTCCAGAAAAGTCAACAAGGAAGCTAGCAGGGAAATTTTATTTATATAAGACAATTTGTATGGCTGCCAACTCACTCTGTGATTTTGAGTATACAAAAATAAAAACCAAAATGGCAAGTGTCTCTCCAATTCATATCATGCCCCTTCCTCCCCATCCCACAGGGCTACGTGCCTGCAAGCCTGGGATTGGCAACTTCCTCAGTCCCCAGAATTTTGATTGTGGGAAGCTGGTAGGAAATTGTCTTGCCTAACCACCGTGACTGCAACCAGAACTGCAGGAATTGCTGCTGCTCCTAAGTGGTGTGGTACAGTACTACTAAGCACAGAACTATTGCAAAAAAGCTGCACAAGCATAACCAGAGCTTTCAACATTAGGACCATCTTGATTTAGTCAGGAACACATAATTAATCCATTTTTATTCCCAATTGCTAGGAACAATTTACTTCAGTGGAGGCCCTTAGTCACTTAGCAACCATTCAGTTACATGTTGTTAGTTGCGAAGTCGTGTCTGATCCATCGCGACCCCATGGACTCCAGGCCCTCCTGTCCTCCACCATCCTCTAGAGTCCACCCAAGCTTCAGTGACTCCATCCAGCCACCTCATTCTGTCGTCCCCTTCTTCTTTGGCCCTCAATCTTCCCCAGCATTACATTCTTCTCCAGTGAGTCAGTCTTTCCTTCTCATTAGTTGGCCAAAGCACTTGAGTTTCATCTTCAGGATGAAGCATAAATGTAGAACCATACTTTTTTCACCATTGAATTTAATTTTGTTAGATATTCATGTTTTTCAAGATCCTTCTGTATGTTAAGCCTATTTTTGGAGTGCTTGATATTCCTGCCAGCTTGGGGTTATCTACAAATTTGATCGAGTTCCCCATCTATCCCCTCATCCAAGTCATGGATGAAGATGTTGAAGAGTATGTGGCCTAAAACAAAGCCTTGGGGTAATCATCTGCATACTTCCCTCCATATAGATGCATTTGGTCAGCTGTTAAACTAATCAAGTGTTCATTGTAAAGCTTGAAAAAAATATGAGTTAGTTGTCATGTCAGAGAAAGTATGAATTCAGATCTGTTGCCAAAACAAGAGACAAATAAAAACTGGGCCTCCTGCTCAAAAAGTGGGGGTTGAGAAGTCCATTACAGTATATGGGACAAGCAAGAAAAGGAAGCCCCAAAGAATTTAAAATACTGATTTTATAAATAGGGTTTATTCTACAGACACAGTAGTCACTGTAATTATTTTGTCATGTCTTCCAATATTTTATTCAATTAAAGCTACTTATCAGAAAATTTTGGATTATTGGGAAGATTCCAATCATATCTGTAGGTTGAAGCTTGATACAGCATTACAAGAGGCTATCCATTTATTGAGTGAAATATTAAAAATAAAAAAATAAGAAAAGACCTTGACAGCAACTACATCAACAGTCATTTAATGTTTTTTCTATTATTGTTTGTTAAATGTCTTTACTTTAAATTGCAGTTAATATTACATAGGCTGGTTGAAATGTCAAAAACAAAAAAAACCTCCAAGTCAAGTTTCATTTTTTCCCGTCGTCTTATGCTAGATTCCCTTTGGAGAAATCCTAATGTATATTAGTATGATATGGCAAGATTGTTTAGGCAGAAATTCAAATTATAGCATAACAGGCAAATGGTTGTCTAACAAAGAAGAACCTTCCGTATCTCATAATTCCACTAACAAACTCCTCTTACTATTAATATTCAATATTAAGTATTGAACTAATATTCAATTGGATTCTGCTGCCAAATCTAGATACATAGTTTTACAAACTATGTGATGGGACCTATCAAAAGCTTGACAATTCGGTCCCACCTCATCACTGTAGACAGTCTACACTCACAGTGAATGGTTACTTTTTCAGTTTAACATAAATGATACTTTATTTTATATACCATCTTCAATGTTTTCTCCACTGAACTAGGTAAGGAAATATACCAGCTGGACAGCCACCTAGCAACCAATTTTGGGTGAGTGATCCCTTCTGGATAGAGGAACTGTGGAAATCCTTCCAGGTCTGTTGTGGATTGTTAAAACATCTGTTGGATAGTCTCCTGGATCTGGAATTAGACTTGGCTGTGTTGTTCTGTGGAGATGACTATGACAGTTTTGTCTGGTTAGGGATGAATTTGATATGACTACACCAGTTGAAGCAGACAGGATCCCTGGAATAGTAAATTTTACAGCCTGTGTTAGATCTCCTTCCTTTCTGGTTATTTACAGCCTCTCAGGAGATGACATATATCTGGGTTCAAAGGATAGATAATTCTTTGAGGGAAGGGTCTGCTCCAGCTCCTGGAAGTGTTTTGGGAGATGCAGCTGGTTTAAAATGCAATGGCCTGGTTCCAGAATGGGATATATGATCATGCACTTAGGACTGGGGTGATAAGATAGCAGTGTTCCAATATCTCAGGGACTGTCACAAAGGAGAGGGGGTAAACCTATTCCCCAGAAAGCAGGACAAGCAATGGATGGAAACTAATCAAGGAGAGACCAACCTAGAAATGAGAAACTTCCTGACAGTGAAAACAATTAACAAATGGAATGGCTTGCCTTCAGAAGTTGCAGGTGATCCATCACTGGAGGCTTTTAAAAAGAAACCAGTGCCATTTGTCTGAAATGGTAGTCTCCTGCTTGAGTAGGGGTTTGGACTATGAGACCTCAAGGTTCCCTTCTAACTTTGTTTCTGTATTCTATGCTGAAGCAACTGCAGTGCCTATCAATCAGCTGGCCTGATGTTTTATCATGTAAATCATGCTGTTTTATTTAGCAACAATATAGAAGAGATTTGCTATTCCTGTTTGAGATATTTTTGTGCTTTCTAGTCTAGCCTACAGCCTTGGGATTTCCTAGTGAACACTCATTGTAGTAACCAGATGCAAACCTGCTTAATTTTCTTCAAAATCAGCAGCTAAAACATCTCTGAAAAATGAATAAAACTATGTACTGTATAAAGAGTATATTGCAAAAAGTGTAAATGTTTGTCACATATGAGCCAGCATAGCAGATTTCTGAAGTTATATAAATTGATGGCAGGCCTATTTCTTTCTAAACTATTTCTACATCAGGCACACCAGCTTTTTTTTGACATTTGATGCAATAGCAGCATAACTAGAGCAAACTATAACAGTATCTTGCAGAAATACTGGAAGCAGTGCAATGGTACAGGATTCTTTGGTAGATTGCAACAGGCATTGGCAATATGAGAAAAGCTTCCTAGGCTCCCAACACTCAAACATACACACTATACATACATACCAACCCCTTACACTTGCACTTTGGTTTTCTCCCCTTTTATTGGATAAAAAAAGGGATGAAAATCCAGATTCTTTTTTCTTAGAGCATGATAAATTTTTCCACTCTTGCAACAAGTAACCTTGAATGATCATGACACTATCAATAACAGGCAATGGTGGCTTTGTATCTATAAGGGAATGTTTCCATGTTTCTTTGCAATTATATCATCCTATATATGCACATGCCATGAGCTTATGTGTCTCCCAAAGCATGATGTAGACTTACATCATTGGACCCAAAAGAGTGCCTATCCCTGAAAAAGTGATATGACCAAAAAGGCTTAGTCTCAAACTCCTCATGGGAATTTGTGTAGAAACCTAGATTCTACAGTCTTTACTGAAAATAAAAATGGGTTGGGTGGAGAAAACCACATCCTGCTCAGTAGGAGAACTTGGATGCGTTGGTGTTGAAGGAATAGCAGTCAAATAAGATTCTTATAACATAGTTGGGCAGTTAACTAACAAGTATAGGACTGTTAATCCTTGCAGCCTGCAAAAGGGAGCGTTCTGGAATTGTAAGGTTCTTGCCCTAAAAAAAATAAGGTAAATTATAAAATTAAAATTAAAATGTCCAGGATGGTTCAGGTAGTTGTTTTCATTTTTCATTTAAGATGCACACAGCTTATTCCTCAGTAATATAGTCCAGAATTTAGCCCACAAAATAATCATTCTGCTACTTTCAAATTAAGGAACGTAATTCTTAAGAAACTATCACCAACAAGCACTAGGAAGGTTAAGCCAATCCATGGCACTCCAAATGCTGAACTACAATTCTCAGTATTTTTAGTATTAGCATATTGGCTAATGTGGAATTGTCCTTTAGCAACATCTGGAACCCCACAGGCTATCTCTAAACTAGGGGTTTCTAGCTTTAAAAAGTGAAGCTACAGAAGAGGGAGGATCCCTATCTCCAAGATAAGAGTGATTCAATCATCCTTAGTTTCAAAGTGAATACAGAAAAAAATCAAAATGCATAGTTGCTTCTCTAAAAAAACTAAAGCAGCATCAATTAATATGAAATTTACAGAATTATTTTTCAAATTTGACAAGCACTGCAGACTGACATTTCAATTATTTCTGCCCATCCTCACAGTAAACTATCCAAACCAACTTTCAATTCTGGAGTTTCCAGAATTGAAAAGGATTGAAGAAATAGGAAAAACCCTAAATTTATACAGATAAAAGTATTCCTTGACAAAATCATCCCATTTCTTTTCAGATTGTTGTTTGCTTTGCTTTGTACTGTCTTTCCTTGTATCTATTCCAAGTCTCCAAAAATTGCTTCAAAAGATTGCTGGGTAGAAAAAACAGGAGCTTCATGGAGAAGGTGCACGTTAATCTAGCATCTCAGAATAGTCCTTGTCAATTAAAAATATATTCTGTCTCTTATGAATAAGATAGATTGCTGTCTAGACTATCAGGTAAAGCCAAGTAGAAAAAAAGAAAACATGACATTTAAAAAAAAAATAAGGATAAACATGATTCCAAGTTTCACATTTTCCTGTTAAACTGAATTGATGTACATCTACTTTTGAATTCAAATTCACTTGTGGCCCACCCTAAAATATCTGGAAGGCAAAAGATTGCTTGCTTTTGGTGCAAGTTCTATTTCAGATATTTTATGAAGTACCGGTATCTTTTGGGCACATTTATGGGAACTTCATATATTTATGAAACAAATTACAACAGTGTAAAATTATACAGGAAATACAAATATGTAAAATGATTCTGAAGTATGGAACTCATGTGCAGTCCTCATTTCATCTCAAGATACTGCTGCAGAAGTAACAAAGTGCACTAATTATGCCGGTTACATGAAATGCAAATGACAGCATATCAAAGATAAACTTATATTCTTATAACAGAAGCAAAAAAACTCGTGTAGCTCAGTATACCCATGAATTTCTATATACCTAAATATGGTGGATTCTGTTGTAGATAGTTTCTAGTAATTATTTCTTGGTGTTAAGACTATCCTTGCATATTTTAAAATCTATGTAATTTAAACTGTTCACAAGAAAAAAGGAAAAAAATAAAACACACATAGAAATATAAAAGCAGGCATCCTATGTTGATGGAATTGAGAAGCTGTTTAATAGAAGCTAGTGATTAGAGTAATACTACAGCGTGCTTTTAAAACTTGAGGGTTTAAAAATAATAGCTTGAATACTCTGGCAAAAAAACCAACAAAAAGTTAACATGAAACAAAAATAAAAATGCAATAATGAAACATTAGGTACTGTTTACGCTATGCACTGTAGTTTAAGACCTTATAATGAAGATAAAAACAGACATTTAAAATCCGGTTGATCAATTTTTTATGCACTATTGTTTGCTTTGGTATTCCATTTGCTTTTGTTTTAGGTCTTGTTAAAGAAGTGTTATGTGGTCATGCTCGTTTCAAATGCTTAGCATTATAATGAGATCGCATATCTTTTCTCAGATTAAATTTGGCTCCACAAACCCCACATGTGTACAGATGAACATCCATGTGCTGTTCAAGTTGTTCATTATCTGGAAAAATCTGGAAACAGACTTGACAAATTGTCTCTCCAGGTGATAGATGGGATATCATATGCCGGACATGATCATGCTTTCGGAAGTTCCCTTGGTCACAAATGGAACAGATATACCTGGCCATGCCTTTGTGCATGTCATTATGAAGACGTAGCTGACGCTCTCGTAAAAACTGCTTCCCACATGTCTGACAAACAAATTGTTTTTCCTTGGTGTGCACAGTATAATGTTCTCGCAAATGACAACGTTGATAAAACCCTTTCCCACAAAGATTACAGAAATGCTTGCGTCGGTGATCCCTTTCGTTCTCTTCTATAATTGCATTCTTAAACAGATCTTGATCCAAACAACTGGACATATGTTCAACTACCGAATTCTCTGTTTCAAAACGTAATCCGCAGTTAGGACACCGGAAAGGGCATGCTGAATCCCTGTACAGTTGTTTTTTGGGAAGTGTGTTTATCTGAAAATGGCTGTCTCCAAACTCATCTAGCATGTCTACGTACATCATTTCTTGGTTTTCAGATTGTTCTTCAGGACTCTCTTCCAAGTCAATTTTCTCCTCCATGTTCCTCAAACCATTGGTGGTTAAGTCTTGTGGCTCTCCACACGTCTGTGCATGATCCTGTAACTGCCGTCCTTTTACTAATATTTGGCCACATTTTCCACAGGCACATATATTTTCTATGTGTTTGGATAAGTAATGAGAAGACAAATCTTCTTCTGTGATTGTCAGACCACACAGTTCACAAGATACCTTTTCTGTCACCTCCTTGACTTTATTTGCACTGGCTTTATTTGTAAGAACCCTGGCACTTTTAATACATTTCCTAGCTTGCTCACCAATAAGCATGTGGGGTTTTAAAAGAGCCTTTCTAACACTTCTATTTTCATTGACATCTTCCTCAATGTAGTATCTAAAAACAGGTTCATCATCATCTAGCTCTTCATTATCAGTGGAATCGTTGCTATTTGTTACTTTAACAATATTAAACTCCTTCAGGTCATCTGTAGGGTTATCATCTGGTTCCATTTTGACGATAATCCTTTTCCGTTCTCTGGCTCTACTTTTCTCTTCATGTAATGGCTCTGATGTGGTACCCCTGCTTTTTACATTTGCTATATTTGATGTTGTGGATGAAAAACTCTCAGTATATTGGTTTGCACTTGCTTGATATTTCTCCAATTGGGAAACTAACATTTTAGAAGTAGAGTCCCTTTCATTGCTGTCCTTCTCAGACTCCAAATACCTAGGGTTCTGATAAGAATGCCTATTAGTGCATGACATGATATGCTCATCTAACAGCCTCTCACAGCTGAAACTGAAGCCACAGCCATCACAGGTAAAACTTCTTCCAAAGCGCCGTGAATTGGGCACTCTGTCTTTGGCACCTGAGAGTTTTGACACAGTGGTCCTTTTGCAACTCTCCAAAGGTTGTTCAGAGAAATTGTTTATTTGCAATCCTTCATCATCAACCTCTCTGCTTTGGGAAGTACTCACAGTAGAACTTGGTGGCTCTGCACCCCATTTATTTGCTTCGTTGCTGTTTTTAGCCACTGTATCTTCATACATCCGAACACCAAAAATCATTTTGCTATTTTGAGTGCTGGAAGCAGAAGAAGAGCACTGTAAACCAGAGGAGTTTGTATCTTGTATATCTTCCAGACAATCTGGCACATTGTAGAGCTGTAGGGAGTTCATGGCTACTTTAAATTGCTCAAAGTTAGCTGGGGCTGTCATGATTTTCCCTAAATACATAAACTGTAAAATGAGATCAAAACACTCGGCTGTAATCTTCATGTTGCTCAGGTTCAACTGTGCTGTGCTATGCTGTTGGCTCATGAAAAACATCCTAAAATAAGAACTGCAAGCAGCCAAGACAGCCTTATGCGCCTGGAAGTAGATATCATCAATTGCAATACAGCAATCACAGAGAAATCCCCATTCTCTTTGGTTGTTCAGTTGTTGAAGGACATAATTGCTATGGATAGTCCTTGCCATCTTGTGCTTGAATCACAACCTGTGCCAATAGAAAGGGAGAAAAGGACAAGTATTAGTTATGTTTAGAGAACAAACATAGTCAGATTCCATCATACATCATATGACCCTAACTATTTGCCACATTGCCAGAGATTACAACAAACAAAAGGAGCCTCCATTTTGAATTTCAGTCTAGAAGACCTTTAGAAATATAGCTTGGAAGAATCCTTTGATTTCTCATTCAAGGGAAAATCATTAAGAATTAAATAAGATTGCAATTTTACTATGTTTATGTAGAACCTATCTACACATTGTATTTCACATTATGATGTTACTGTCAACTCAGAGACAAGCAGTTTCCTCAAAGAACATATTTATTGGATATAAAGTATTGGCACAAGCTGGTGAAAACTAACTCTAAAGGTTCCCATGGTTTTCACCTAATTAAAAGCAAAAGTTTACCCCACTTTTCCAAACAATCAGTCACATGGTACAATCAAGGTGCTGTTCAGTTGCTTGGAAACTTCACTCCTCCTTTCTTCAGCCACCTGTGGGAATGTCTTTGGTTTATAGGGGAAACTATTTTGTTTTGGCTACAAAGCCCCAGCTATTTCTATTCCCCCTCCCTATCCCTCAGCACCATTATGGCAGCATTGAAGCCTCCAAGATGCCCTGAGTCAGGCTAGCTTCAGAGTTGAGAGTTACCTACTTTGGGTAATAAAACATCTACCAGAAAACAACCAAGTTCAGAAAGCATCCAGGACTCTTCACTTCAACCCTGAGCTTCAACTATTATCCTTTACTGGAACTTCACATTATACTGACACCATTTAAAAAGTAACCATGCATAGGTGCACATTTTGCATCTTGAGAATTTCCTGAGAGATTGATTAAGAAAGCTGGAAGAGATTTCAGAAAACTAGAAATATGTACTTGGTGTCTCAAATGTTTTAAATTGTATTCCTTCCTCTGTTTTTTTTTAATTTAGCAACCACATTTTCATAGGCACGGGGGAGGGATGCCAAGGAAGATTAGGCAATAAGCAGAGAGAAGAGTGTTATCTAGAAGAAGAAACAGATACTGCATATTTACCAACAATTTTCTGATTTTTTTTTGCCTCTACAGAAAGCCTTCAGATCTATAGTAAAGTTTAGATTCAAATTTAAGTTAAATATATTGACAGCTCTCATTCCCAAAGAAATATATGCAGAATAAATTATGCTGTATTAATTACAAAAGTAAGGCGGCCAAGGGCTCCTGATCATGGAGAGGGCACAAATGAATATAAGACATTTTGGCCACAGCTGCCATCTGCTCTTGAAGCAGGATCTGAGAGTCCAAGAAGATCACAGATTGAACACCAGTCTTGAATGAAAATATATAACTTCATCCAAACTAAAAACGGAAAATTCCCAGATCTGTGGGGCCTTAAAATCTATACTCTGACTCAGGAAGGTTAAGTTGGAGTCCGTTTCATCCTACAAGACTTACACGGCATATCTCAAGGTCAATGGGTAGCGTATGAATGATACTGAATCTCAAACCAACAGTTGTACTCATCTAGCAGTTTCATGCAAATTTTACATAGTTGGAGAATGTCAAACCCTGTGGCACCACACACTGGAAAGACTAAAGAGAAATCTCTCCTGATTTCCCTACCCCATCAGCATCAACTATAACTGGCTATTACGGAAAGAGAACCACTGAAAAGCAATGAATCCTCTCCCCCCTCCCAAAATAATCCCCAAATCTTAGATTAGAATAACAGAGTTGGAAGGGACCTTGGAGGTCTTTTAGTCCAACCCCCTGCCCAGGCAGGAAAACCTACACCGCTTCAGACAAATGGTTATCCAACATCTTCTTAAAAACTTCCAGTGTTGGAGCATCCACAACTTCTTGTCTAAAAGGATACTATAGTCAAAAGCCACTGAGGAGCAGAAGGAACAGAAAGACAGAAGACCATTCCAGCTCTGCCAAAGGTCATAAAAATGTGACAGAGGCTACCTCTGTATTAAAACCTTAAAAGTTCTTCCAAAATGGTTTACAAGCAACATAAACTGCTATATATAAATGTATTATTTAAAAATAAGCAAAAAAAAATGATGTCTAGAATCTTTTCCTTAGAGCAATGTTAGTGACCTTCAATTGAACAGTCTACTGAAATGGTTATTTAGTTTCTCAATTGTGAGATTTGCTCCACAATTTACACTGATGGCCTGCTAAATCAGCTTTCCCTAACCTAAGTTTATATTTAAGATTGAAATTCAAATCATGCTGACTGAGATTGATAGTAATTGTAGCCAAAATATTTCTACTGGTTCAAAACGGAGATAGTGGAATAGGCAACAATGAATTCTTTATTTGGGTCAGTGCATTTCAGATCTCCAAGCACAGGAAAAACATTTTAGTTTGTTTTTCCAATCTCCTCAGCTTTTCCTCCCACCCTCTTTCTCCTCTCTTCCCATAACTGACTTCTCCATCCCTTCACTCTTCAGAGTTATTTATAATTAGTGTTATATAAGCCTGATAACATAAACTATTTGTTGTCCTTAGAACATACTTTGAATGCTTTGGTTGGACAATTCATATCATGCTAAACATGTGTTTCTGTGTGTATGCATCCCCTCTCCAAATCTCAAATGTTTGTGTGTGTATGTACATTGTCTCTCACGCACATAAACAGAAAGAAAGTGGGTGTGGTATAGTATACTATAATGTATTAGCCCATTTTTGCAATTGAGTTGCATTGTTTTTAATGTCAGCATTGGGGGCGTTGCAGAGAATATGGCTGGTTATAACAACAAATAACGATGTCACAAGAAGCGAAGGAGACATTTTAGGATTGGGGGTTTTATTTTGCTTTTTGTTTATTCTTACTTTTAGAGTATTAGGGGTTTCAAAGGTTTAGGGCAGGGATCTTCAAACTTTTTAAACAGGGGGCCAATTCATGGTCCCTCAGACTGTTGGGGGGTTGGACTGGCTGGCTATGGTAGGTAGTCATGTTACTGGGATGGGCATGGCTAGGTCAGGTGACCAGATGGGCATGGCCAATTTAGCAGTTCATTAAACAATGCACACAAATTAAACTTTAATTTGTTTTGCTCCGGATGGTATTTTATTTGCTTTTGTTTGCATGTTGCTCTTTTGGTTGACTTTTCTTTTTACTTATTGTTTTTTCAGTTCTTTAGGAGTCAAGTGGTCCACTTCAGGGAACTCAGTTTTGCAGCAATTCTTCTCATCCCCAAGGAACTTACAATCAACAAGTCATTTTCTCTCCCCCCCTCTTTTTCTTTTTCTTTCTTTCTTTCTTTCTTTCTTTCTTTCTCTTTCTTTCTTTCTCTCTCTCTCTCTCTGTCTATCTCTCTGTCTATCTCTTTCTCTCTTGTGATGTGGGCGGAATAGCCCCGTGGTCCTGTGTGGACTAGATTAATGGCTTCAGCGGGCCATAGGTGGCCTGTGGGCCATAGTTTGAGGATATATATGAGTCTACTGAAGTTTTAATTTAATACTTCTGTTTACGCATTATGCTTAAATATATAGTCTGCCATTATAAATTGGTGACAATATTGGAAAGTCCCCCCCACAAATTAGGCAGTATGTGGCCCACAACTGTACCTATGATTTAGTATATTCAATATACAGGTGAAACTAATTATAGTTTCCCTGAAAACTGGGGAAATTAATTTTATTAGCGGATGAAAAGAGAAGTAGAGTACTATACAGATCTATGGTTGAATCAGAATGAGAACGGAAACATTTCTTCTTTGCTAAGGATACCCTTTACTGACTTTTAAATTTCCTTTGGTCTACTACTGGCAAAGCATTCAAAAAATTCCTTATAGAGATTGCAATATGTGGATGAGGCTCTGCCTGAGCTGCATAATGCAAAGCCTTTATAATCTCCAAAATAGCCAGGCTTATGGCCAAAAGAAGGCATGGCTAAATACTTATAACACACCAGTTTCTAACAGTGATAGAGAATTGACTTGTTACAAAGTGGGACTGAATAGAAACTTGATAAATAGCATGGTATTAATTCAAAGTATTTAACAGTACATATTAGATATTTATAATGCACTGAGATACAGTAAGACATTCTCACAAATCATATGGCTTAATAAAAGAAAAAGCAATGTGTCTTCCTGAATAGCTGCTGTTGTTATTATCATTACATTTAAAGTTATAGGGCAGCCTTCCCCAGCCTGTTTGTTCCCCAGGTGTGTGAATTTCAACTACCAACATTCTCAGCAATGGATATATTGGTTAATGAATTCTTGTAATAGTTTCACATATTTATAGGATATCCCCATTGGGAAAAGGCTGACTTACAAGAATCATATGAGTCCAGGATCAGGGCAGAATGTGGTTGAAGTAAAGCACCACTGACTTCATGATCTTCAAGATGAATATGAAAAAGCTATGATCAGATTTGCCAACAATTTTAAAGAAATAATTGGCAATGAGATAGGGGGACAATTGAGATAAATCAATCAATCTAAGCTGTTATATGGTGCCTATCTTTTTTTTTCTCCAACAGGTCTAATAGCAGAGCAGGAAAGAGAGAAATATGCATGTTGATGTTGAAAATATCACAGTGGGAATAAAGTTTCAAACATCCTACACCTGCATTCTGTGTCTGTTTTTGCTCTGCCATAAACCAAGGTGGCTACAATTACAGATACATCATCATTGGCCTTTAGCTATTTACAGCAGCAGTTCAGCTTGAACTGCTTGTCTACCCCAAAGCACATTAGTTACACAAGACAACAATTTTAATAGAAGGAAATTCATATATCCCTAAAATTGCACAGGGGACAAGAGATACTGTCCTGCAAGAAGAGACCAGGTAGGATTCAATGAACCAAAATATTCTGAGCAAGCAACCTACCCTGTTCCTGCAGCTCTATCTCATCTGATCTGCTCACTAAACTTTGCTATCATCTTTGTAGGTCTCTTCTGCACTTCTTCCAGTCTGTCAACATCCTTTTAAGCATGGGTGGGGAAGAGCTGTGATATTTTATCTGAGGCTTCTGTTAATGCATACATACATCATTTTAAATTAATGGCAAGAAAGAAAACTGCCTGAAATAGTGGATTTTCCCAAAGATCCCCATCTTTCCTATTTCCCCTTCTGCGTCAATTGCTTAAGCAGCAGCAACAGCAGCAGTAGTTTCAGTTCATATACTTCTGGTGACATCATAGACTATAGTTTGCCAACAATTCAGTGGAGGAGAAATGGACAAAGTCATACACATACATGCTATATGTGGTAAGTAAGTCACAAAGAAAAATAAATTCTCCCTCTGAGAAATAATGCAGAGATATGAGTGGTCTTTGTGCTACTTGTTTATCAGCCATGTCGTTTTGTGATAGCTTTCCTCATCTCCTTCATCCTTCCAACAATCCATGCGAGAAATTATTATTTTCTAGAAAAGGAGATCTGGTCAGAATATTTGCAGTGATTTAACTGTGACAACTCTGGATGGCTTATTGTACTACCTTGGTACTGAAAATATTTCCCAGGCTTGAGTAACCCACAAAACTACATTTACCAACTAGAAGTCAAATGATCTAAATTTTTATGAGAAATTAAGTCTAAATAAATATTGAAAAAAGACAGTGAATTTTAATAACCAAAGTATAAAGGGTATAAGTTTTTAATGCTTCAGTTCTCATAGTTAAACTTCTGATAGTTCAACATCTGGTCTTAGTTTAATGCTAAGGCACACTAAATGATTAAAGGGCAGCAATCAAGACTTAATACTATTGGTTACTTTCCAAATATCTACATCTGATTTACTTTTCCATTATTCCATCTACTAAACAAGCTTTCTTGTGACAATAAATATTCAAAACAGAATTAACTTTTGGAATATTAATTCACCATTTACAAACTATTTAAATAAAGTGGCTGATGAAATAAATATGAGTGGAATTCTGGTCACAGATACGGTGATGGTTATTGTGTGGACAGTTGGATATTGCATGGAAGGTATATTTTTCAGTGATTAGATATATAATCTCTGATCGCTGTGTGTCAATGGCTGAGGAAAAGCAACAACGGAAACTCAAAAGCTTGCTATCTTCTGAAATGTGAGATTGAATGGTTGTGAATTATGGATATTTCATAAGGTCCCTATGCTTTGCAGACAATTCTATAGTTCTCTAGATGAGTGGTCCTGCAGATGTTAAATTGCATCTCCCAGGAACCTTCATCATTGGCTATATAACCTTATTGGAATTTCAAAGCCTTTAGAGCAGTGATGTCGGACCTTTTCGACACTAAATGCACAAACCGAAATGCACATGCATTCAGTGCCTAAGAACAGCCCCCAAACTAAGGGATATACATTTTAAAATATGCATTTGTCAGCTTTTTAAGATTAGGAAACAAAAATACAGAATTAAAGCACTACTTTATTCTTGCACAGTATAATTTCATTTTTGGAAGCCTGGGTTTTTCTTTCTCCCCATTCTAATACCAAGGCCATTAAAGCAGGGAAATCCTTGGGTTTTTTTCCCCCACTGCCTCCTCTCTTTCGTAAGCTGTTGCACACATCCTTCAAGGCTATCATCACATTCCTTTCTACATTTAAGCCCTATAGAGAAGTGATGTGCATACACACATGGGGCAGGCAATCTTGTCAAAAAGTTAGCATTATGTCTTTCTTTATCTCCTCCATTTTTTGACGACTGAAATGATTGAAACGTTTCTAAGTTTCATTCCCAGAGGAAAAAACTTCATCCAATATTGAAGATCCAACAACTGGGGATGGGGGGTAGGGGGATATTCTCCATGAAATGATGCCAATATTTCATTTAAATTCAAAGACAATTAAAAACAAACAAACTAAAGCTGTTCGAAAATATATCTGAGTATTGGAAAATACGAAGAACACAAAAGTTTAACCCGCTACTATCTATGACAGGGGTCTCCAGCCTTAGCAACTTTAAGGCTGGAGGACTTCAACTCCCAAAATTCCCCAGCCAGCTTTGCTGGGAATTCTGGGAGTTGAAGTCCAACAGGCTTAAAGTTGCCAAGGCTGGAGACTCTTGATCTATTATGCCTATAAAGTTATACAATATTCTTATATAGACCAGGGATATAAGGCACTTCCGCTTTTTGCTGATCTGTCTAAACACCAACCAAGTGCATCAAGCGCTGGGGGAATCTGACCAGCAGTAGTAGCCGTTTTACAAATGGCAGCGTTTCGGCAATAAGCAGGCGGCGAC
Organism: Calamaria suluensis; assembly: GCA_032468135.1. Classification (NCBI taxonomy): domain Eukaryota; kingdom Metazoa; phylum Chordata; class Lepidosauria; order Squamata; family Calamariidae; genus Calamaria; species Calamaria suluensis. The sequence goes on from JANHFP010003390.1 coordinate 46,410, forward strand.
AGCAACGCTCCCACAGCCCCTCC
>JANHFP010003392.1:23516-36463 GCA_032468135.1 Calamaria suluensis
AACCCCCCCCCCCCCCGTTTTCAGAGGTCTACAATTGGGGAGTATATTTGCAAGAGGATGGAATTAGAGAATCCATTTCTATCTCCAGAGTTGGAGGTCCCTGAAAATTAAAAAAAATAAGCCTTTGGGTACTGGCATACCTTACAAGGAGTCTAGGAATACATCCTAGGATAATAAAGGTTTTACTTGTATGGTCAAAATTAATTTGAAAACAGTCCATGAGTGTCTGCAAATAGATGGTTGTGATCAGTAAGCATGGATTCTGAGTGCTGTATGACCACTTATCTCTATCTTACACTGTTCCAACCTAATTATTCTCATCAAATTTTCTAAAAATCTTTTTACTGGCTGAAAACAAAACTTTTCACAGCTGTTTTATTGTAATTCAAACTGACCCCCTCATTAAGCAGTTTTCTTTGGAGGAAAATGTAAATAGCCTTTACCTTCTGAAACTAAATAAAGTAAACCTTTTATTGATATATTTTTCGAAAAAAATAACACACACCCTTTTTAATATAAAGCCAATAGCTTCAAAACATCTGAGCCATTTTCCATACTCAGGCCCCAGGTGATTCAGCTTCATTGCTTATGTAAGTGAATCTTTTCAGAGGGTGGCTGCGGTTGTGCCACAATGATGTCAATAACCTTACTCAGCTGCTCCCTATTGTTTCCACTATGATCAGTAATACTTAATACTAAATACACACTTTTTCTTGTAGTATGATTTCACAAGGAAATAGATGTATGGAAAGCTACCATTTTCTTTTAAGTTGAATACAAATTTCCTGCAGCAGATTGAAAGAAATAAAAGACACAGTTTTACAGTTTTACAGTCTTTTATATCTGTGGGGTATTTGTTATGTTGCAAAAGAGCAAATGGCAGCTGTGACTGTATGCCAAAAGTGCACTTCTTTTTATGTACACCAATACTGCCAGTTTGTTGAAGGGTTTCCTGCCTTTGGCTATGGAGGATTGAATTTGGCATATGTGGCTATGTCCCAGCTTTGCTTATAGCACCTCTATAAAAGTTTTAGCAAAGCAATTAAGAAAAACAGTCTTCAAATTCTAAATGTTTTCACCAGAACAATGATGCTCTCAATCAACTAAAGGACCTGATTCAGCTAAGCAACACTGTCTGGTTGAAAGGTTTAGAATAGGAACAAGATTTACATTATTCTTATTCACCCTGTAGTACCTTTATTGGCTCTCAAATGCAGTTGCAACATACCAATTGCCTAGGCTTTTGACAATATCAGCATTGTATTAAATTAATGCCTATTGTAGAAACATGGCATGCATGCATATTTATTAATGCTTGATACCAATAATATTAAGTACTAAGATTTTAACTGAAGGTTGAATTAAAAAAAACTGGTTTTGAAATTTAAAAAACTCAGTATAAAATTACTACTTTAATTTATTGAAAATAACCCAGAAAATTAAAATATTACAAAGACTACAAAGTTAATTAAAGATAAAAAGTGTGGGCAGAAAAAGAAGACATCAATATTGAATATCAATATTTCCTTGTAAGATGTCTTTCTTTAAAGGGCACTGTCACTAATTCTAAACCTATTTTTCTGCTTACATAACAGATTTACTGCTCATATGGAAAGAGCAGGGTATCATATGAAAATAGGTTTAATAGAATAGTGTAGAATTAAAAAATATGCATATAATCAAGACAAAAAGAAAATGTCTATATCTAAATGAAAACATAAAACAGGATGACAATATCTTCAATCCCAGATTATTCTGTTTTACCAGAATGCTCAATCTCTGCAATGTGAGAACTTTACAGATGAAAAGGCATGTTGTTTAAACAAGTCAGCTGCTGCTGTCATGTGGGGTACTTCACACTAAATTTAGGACACTTGTCTATCAGGTTTTTCAAGAAAATCTTGTACAATGTAAGGAATTCTGAAGATGAATTCACTTCAGTGATGCTTTTGTAGCAACATGGTCCCAGCATATTATTCCTATACAATACCTTGTATTTAAATGAATAATAGTTTGGATATAAAGCAAGGAATGTTTTTAAATGAGATGGAGATTAAGTTGTATTAGGAATCTGTATATTCTAGAAAAGATCAGACTGCAATGACAGGCAATGCTCCTTGCCAAAGGACTAGATGTTGCAAATGGGAGAAGGGAGACTTACGTGGACACTTTCAAAGCATAAGTACATGTTGGTGGAAGTTTCTAAGAGAGGGCAAGTCTAGATTTACACATACAGAGGAATTTATAGTACATATAGAAATTTCCCTTTGTAGTAAGTAAATCCCGTCATTCAACTCAATGTTTTTTTTGCAGGACAGTATGTGCCAATTTGATACATTCCACACTTTATTTATATCCCACTTTTCTTATTTTAATAAATAAGTGGAAGTAGCAAATATACCTAATCCTTCTTCTTCTTCCCCACCACCACCACCAACCTGTGTGTGGTTGAGCTTTTCTGCCTAAGTGAGACTTAGAACTCACAGTCTTCTGGCCTTAATCACTAGACCAAATTGCCTCACGTTTTCAAATATGTCTTGGGTGGCGAAGGGGAAGAATTAATTAAGAGCTGGGACCATGTCATAGCAGCATATAATTTTGCATCCTATGCCATTTTACAGTATAGTTTTTGCTTAGATTTTTTTTTCTCCACCATTGAACACAATGGTAAAAGTGCCCTTCATGGTCCTGGCTGTTCTCTACAGGAAAACTAACAGGATGAAAATTAATTTGCATTGCATGCAATCTAGTTGGGGCTTAAGATACAGCTTGAATTTAAAGTTTAGGATAAACTTCATTTCCTTTTAATTGCTGTGTTTTCCAGAATTTGAAAAAGTGATCCAGGGGAGAAATTACTGCTATGTCAGAAAGAAAATGACTTCTATTTTCTTTTACTGTTTGTAAAAGGGGTTTTAATGTAGAAAATTATAGCATATAACTAGACTTCAATTTTTTAGTTTGGAACAGAATGCTCCTGTGCTCTAAGGGCTCTTGAAAAGCAGTTCTAATACAAAGGAAGTATTCATACACTACACTGTGTAGTATGCATAGGATTCCACATGCTAATTTTGGGATCAAACGTTATATACTCTTCAATTGCATTTGACTCACAATGGTATATCTTATGCTGGCTAAGAGTTCACATTGTCTGTGGATGATAGCTTTTGTTCAGTTTATTGGCTGTAGAAGGGTTCTGATGTTTGTCAGCTCAGTTCAGTCTGAGACTTTCAGTACTCAAACGTTACAACTTTCTGAGGTAACATTTTCTGTTCAAATATTTTGATAAGGATTCCTATGTCAGCTAAGACATTTAATCCACACTATTGATCATAAAAACACAAGTATTAGGAGTAGGGTTAATGCTCCCTGAGATATACTTTCTTGTGAAATGTTACAACTCTCAATTAGTTTTAGAACTTAGATCTAGAATAACAGAATTGAAAGGGACCTTGGAAGTCTTCTAGTCCAACTCTCTGCTCAGGTAGGAAACTCTATACCATTCCAGGCATATGGCTGTCAAATCTCTTTTTAAAAACCTCCACTGATGGAGAACTCACAACTTCTGGAGGTAAGCTGTTACACTGATTAATTGTTCTCACTGTCAGGAAATTTCTAGGTTGCATCACTGTTTAATAATTTTCCATCTGTTATTTCCTGGCCTGCTCTCAGGTGCTTGGGAGAATAAGTATTGGATGATTGCCATAGTCTTTGATTCACTATAGTCTCTATTTCCTAGAATTGTATTCATTTATTTTCCTGTATAATCCATGGGTATACAATTATACCTATGGGATTTCTCCATCCACCATGGGTAGAAAAGTTTCTGAAGCACCAGAACAATTACAAGCACCAAAAATTCATGCTGATAGGATAGATGGCATAAAAAAGAATACCCTCAAGAGATGCAGTAGAATTGCAACTGAGAACCACTTTGGCCTTCACTTTGAGGCATTACTGCCATAACATGCCATTGCTTTCCTGCTCTCCACACCAACATGCACACAACTGCTGAAGTAACCATTAACCAATTATGGCCCCTGTAGCTTGAGAGCACATAAAATGCCATTTCAAAGAGATGCTCCTAGAGAAACAAAAATCCTGCTCACTGCAAAAAGGATAAGTGATAATACTAGTTTCCAATCCACCAATCCAATCCAATACTAGTTTCCAATTACTTGCAATGCATCTGGGGTGCACTTGCGTGGTCACTGGTATAAATATAAGAAATTTTGGCACAAGAAAAAAAGATCCCAACTGTGAAGCTGCCTTCTTACATTCAGTCACTCCCCAATGGTTGCTGCAAATTAGACTTAGCACTCTGACAGAAGATTTTTAACTGGGGCCTTCCTTCACAGAGGCTCAGGATCTAATCCCTGGAGCTGAAGGATGTAGTGGAGGCAGCAGCTGCAAAAGCAAAGGAAGATTGCTCAGAATGGTTGACTTTTACACCATTCATTCTTCCTTCCAGAGGAGATATTTATTGCCAATTCAATAGAAGGTGAAATATGGCTGCTGGTTTATATTGCTAGGAGAAAGTGAGTTGGAACAGAGTTCCTTCCAGTGAGAAAACAGGATTCTCGAACAGCAATTAGAAGTAGCTTCTACTAAATTTTAGCTGCTTGAGACATGACAATAGTGTCTCAAGTCTTAACAATATGACAGTATGAAATCAAACAATTTATACACCAATCTTGAACCAGCAGGAAGTTGTGATATGATTTCCTTATTACCATTGTGCATTAATTACATGCCTCGTATGACAAATGAGAATTATGTAAATTACACAAATAGATCTCATTGAGATATTTGTGGATATTAACCTTGGCCATTTAGTTCATTTTTCAACTGATTTTTTTGTACTGTCATTTAGAATATTAATTTTTATATCTTAGACAATACTTTAAAGATCAATGATAATCACAGTTTCACATCTGTGTGATTTTGAATTAACTATTGGTTGTAAAAATTAATTTTTTATGCTATCTTTCTGATTCAAATACTTTCATTCTAAAATCCTAAGGGAGAAAAATAGTAATCCTGAATTTTAACATCTATGGTCCAATATTTTATATGAGAAAATAAAGCTAATATGATGAAGTTGGGATTCAATCTGCCTAGGCTTTATGATGAAGTATAGAGAGAAACATGCCTTAATATTTCCCAACAATGTCCTAATTACAGCATGGAGAAATTTGCAATATAATTAGTTTGATTTATTTACTTAATTACTGTTTTTAAAATACCACCTCATAATTATTAAATGTGGGATTGTTTAAAAGAAACTGTTTGTATAATGAGTTGCATTTACATGAAATGTAGCAGGAAAGGATTACCTTCCTTTCATATCCATTCATAAAAAAGCTATCCATTCATAAAAACATGTTTAAATAAGCAGTCCTGTATTGCAATGGAAGACAAGTTTGTTCTAGGGTCTTGCTCTGCAACTCCATTACTATAATGTCTACAATTAAAACTAGATCTTGTGATTTTCACTGGAGCCAGCAGTGAAATAAGGAGTCTGACCTGCCTAGAATCAAAGGAGATGCAATTTACACAGGAAACTCTTAAGGTCTTATAGGCAACACAGAGATGTGCCAGTTAATGGCTATTTCTTTGGAATATTAGAAGTGTTGAAGTGTCATGGCTCCTTCTGGAAAGTTCTGTACATAGGTAGGGTGTTATAACTATTGAGAAGAATGGAAGCTATTGCTAATTGCAGGATTTAACAAGCTATCAACCTGGAAGAATAATTTATTTTGGCATTTGGACCACAACATACATTGATCACACACTAGGTCCCATACGGTGCCCTTTAGCCAATACATATCGGTTACAAGGCTATGGCTGATTATAAATTTATGTTAGGAAACTAGAAGACACATACTCTTGAAATGAAGATAGCTACAGAAGATAAAGCAATGATTTTCAAATATTCCTGATTTTTAAGACCACTCTTTTCTCTTTTAAAATAAAATCATATCTATGACTTATATTTTAATTACTTTTCCTTTTTGCAACAAAGACAAATTCACTAAGTTAGATAGATCATATTAACTATTAAACTTTTAAGGAAGAATTTGAAGGCTGCAGTGTTAACTTTTTAAAAAAACAAGATTTGAAGCAAGGCATGGAAATCTGAAATGAAATTTACATCATGTTATCGTAATACTTGCCTTGCCATTTTGGCATCATCATAGATAGCAATGGAGACCTATAGAGTTAGGATTTTGCTTGCCTAACTGAAAATCTGGCCTTAATCAAAATGTCATTTAATATTACCGTAAATAGGAAGAAGGAGAACAGGAAACTGTTGTGCACATTTAAGTAGAGAAATTGTTTACTGTTTTATACTTTTTCTATGGATACCTGCAGAATATGTGGAATTTTTGGGGCTAAGAGCATCCAACAAGCTGCACCTTGAAGAAAAATAAATTGCTTATCTGAAGAAAAATATCTATATAAAGTCAGATAGCTTGTTTTGAGACAATATGTTCAAATGCTTATCTAAATGTCATTAACATTTAATTTGAGAATACCAGTAAGTAATATTCTAGATTGATTATGGGCAGAGCAATTAATTTTTTATTATCTGCTTGCCAAATTACATTGGAAAATGTATTTGGGGTTGCAAGATTTAATGGTTTTGTTCTTTTATATCTAACCTACTTGTTTGGATCCTTTGTGATCACAGCTTTAGGCATCCTAACAATTGTTAGGATCTGCCCAGGTTACACATTGTGTGTGTCATGCTTTGGCTCCTGCCTTAATCTCCAGTAAAATCATTCTGTCACTGATAACCTCATGGGATATGTTTTGTTCTTTGCTGAATCCCAAAAGAACATGCCTTTCATAAAGCATACAGCATAAAGCATGCACTCCTTAAATTTTGTCCATCAGAGTTAAGTACAAATCTTATTTCTACACTGATTCTCTGTTCTTCTACCTTCATTTTCTATTTTGAAATTAATAAATAGCAGACTGTATACACTAAGGTAACTGATTTCTCCTAAAAGTGCATTCCAAATATATTAGAATATTCTTGTGCCTTTCAATACTATAATTTCAAGGAACCAACTATTTTTCTTTAAATCAACATGTAAAAGCCAAAAGTAAAAAATAAATGAGCAAATGCTGGGGGATTACTTACAGATTTGATTGGGAATGTAACAGCCACAAACACTTTTAATTTGTTTAAGCTCTTATTTAGTGTTTTTTTCTTTGTGCTAGAACAAAACCTCTCAATAACAGTCTCACAATAGTCTTTACTGGGGAGCTCAAATCAGTCCTTCCCCCTTTTACCTTCAGAGTTCCCTTCATATGTATTCCCTTTTTGTAAGATTTGAAGATGGTACTTCAATATTATTCATGTGAGTAGACGTTGCACTGACGAATGAAGTTCCAAAGCCTTGACTTTCATTTTGCTTTGGCAATTCCAGACTCATCTTTCATATATAGATATAGTATATATATATATTTATATTATCATTCATTTTACATTTTAAATTATTTTATTTTGCTGGTTACTTCCATATTGCTTCATTCAGATTCCAGAATAAAGTTCAGAGTAAGGAGAAAAGAATGAAAAAATAAAGTTTAAGTGCAAACTAATTTTCCAGTGATTTCCCGAGTGTATTTTACCTGTCCTTATTTTTTTCTTTTTTCCATTTTCCCTCCTGACCCTGCCTTAAAAAATGTTAAAGTGTTTAAAAATCCAGTGTTATTCTTCCTTCTAGTGCTATATAATGCTCTCAGCTTTAGTTGATAAAAAAATGGAGAGGAGAATTATTACATGTTGCATTCAATTTATATAAACATGAACAAGAGGCTCTCTTTATATAAATATTCAATATTCATTGGCACTGTGCCCTCAAAAAGCTCCAGTTAGTTTGCCTGTGTGTTTGTATATGTGTGTATATGTGTGTGTGTGTCCTAATACAATTTTTGACATGTAATTTCATGCACCAGAACAAGAATGAATGAGGAATGAATGCCTTGGAAAAGAACTCACAACTGCAAAAGTAGAGAGGGCAACTGGCCATAAGTAAGCTGGATTAGACATTTTGATTAGGGGGCAGAATCCCAGTTATTAGGTCATTACCTATGGTATAAAATTGTCTTTTCTACCCCCTTCCCACCTTTTGAAACTGCCTTGCCTTCTGCGGGAATGCTGGCACTTCCTGCTGATAGAAACTGACCAGGCTGACTTTCTTGGCAGCCCCTGAGCTGCATCCCTATAAGAACACCAGCCTGACAGCAGGCAACCACTTCAGGGGCTGTTACTAGTGTACTTGGCTGGTCTGATCTTTTCTTCCTCTAAAAGAAGTGCTTGGAAAGGAAGAAAAGCCAGACTTTGTTTTCCTTTTGCTTCTTCCTAAATTCCTGGAATCATTGACTTAAACGAGTCCCTTCTCTTTGCAGACATCAAATGGAGGGAAGATTTGTCAAGAGAAAGTAAGAAAAGGGGGGAGGAGGAAAAAAGAGGGAGGAGGGAGGAGGGAGGAGAGTAGGAGAGTGCTGGTATGGTTTCCCCATTTCTCCCTGGGATTACACTACAGTGTTTCGGTGTCTGTAGGGTGGAGGGGGCAGCATCATGCCAGGCTTCAGAGAGAACTCTGAGAGGTATTCAGGATTCTCAGCCACAGTGGGCCGGATCCTTCCATTTTGTTTGTAAAAATATTTTGTGCTGTATTCCTGCAGGTAGTCTGGATGCTGTAGGGTACTTCGTGGAGGCAGGCTGTGATTCCAATAACCTGGGTTATCAAATGCCTTTTTGGGCTTTTCTGGCAAAGGAAGCCCATTTTTCTTCAGGTACTCTGCATTTTCAAAGGTGCTTGCAAAGGTGTTGAGGTACAGGGGCTCATTCACATATTCATCCTCAACTTTGGACTGCCCAGTTTGGCTGTTGTGATAATCTGGGTTGTCCAGAGCTTGAAGATCACCATTCTTCCATCGAGAAACAAATGGATTCTCCTCTACTGGATTCAGGTGATCTTGGAAAAAGAAAAGAGATGTTAATTGGAATGAAAATAATTTCTATTGCAATGTGTAGATTAAATAAACATAACATTATAAATTTTAGGAAATATTCTGTAAAAATATGTACATATACACTAAAAATGCATACAGAAATGCATAACTAAGTGAAAAGACAGACAAAACTCCATACATTTGAAACACAAATTTGGAAGCGCTCATGGAAATGACTAAAAGGAATTTACAGGTAGGAACTGAGGCTAAAGGTAATGGACAAAAGTATCCCATCCCTGTCAGCCTGTTCATACTTTAAGTTCCATAATGGAAACGTTTGTCTGAGTCCTTTTTCCTTTTGGGGTAAAACACTTCTCTGATCAAACATTGCCAGTTATGAAATATTCTACTCGTAACACCTAATGTTTTTTGTACATGTTTTTATCTAATACTTTTTTTCCTGTGGTATTGCATTATTGCTATGCTTTTATGTTTTTATGTTTATATTAGATCTTCATAACCATAAGGTGCTGTCTTGCTAACATGACTTTCAACTGAGATAAACTCAGTCACATTTCATGTAAGTGAAAACAAGCTGCTCACTAGGAATAGGTAAATACAGAATCAAAGAACTGGATTGTTACCTCCTGATCTGCAGAAACATAATTTGGCTTCAGGAAAATATTGTGTGTGTGTGTATGTGTGTATCTGTGTGTGTAAACTAGATTGGGCAACTTCTTGATTTTTTTTTCATTATCATGGAATATTTCTGATGGGGGGAAAAGCTAAGAAGTATTTTAATTATTACATCCTTCTTCTGTGAAAATGTTTTTTAAAATAATTTTCACCCAACCTTACCCATAAGGTAGCTTGAAACTGGCAACCCATGGATGCTAGATAGTAAAATGGCACATTCATTTTCAAGTGAGCTAAGCTCAGTCTAATGACAGTTTTGCACACATGCCTCAACTATATTAGAATCAGTGATGCAAAAAATGATTCTTTACATTGCCTTATAAACTCTTAAGTGAACAAAACCCATCCAAAATCCTACCTATCTTATTGTGACAAAAGGGGTTTTGATAGATATACAAGACTGGGAGAAAATAATAACTAATGCTTAATTTCTTGTTGATCAAGTTGATCATAGAAAAATCAAAATATCAAAATAAAGCTTGCTTTTTAAAAGTTTCCTTGCATTTCAACATTTAACAATAAACATATAGACTAAACACACAAATGGAAGCTATGCAAGGAAGCCAAGTAATTCTTGTGGAATTTTAAAAAATTAGATTGGGGAGCAGAGAGAATGCCATAGTATTTTGGGTCTGGTTACTTGACCTGATTTTTCAGGAGGCAGTGCATTTCATAACAGCCCATGGGCTGCTGAATGAGTGATATAGATTTTAATTACTTACAGTGCCAAATGTTGAAGCTTGACCAAACAGGATCACCTCTTCATAGGAAGAGGCAATGAATATAACAGAGAAATGCTATCCATTTTCTTTTCCATATTATATGGTTGAGTACATTAAGGGCAGCAGGAAACTAGTGATCATGCTGTTCAGTTGGACATTGGGAAAAGCAAAAAAAAACACAACCCTTTACTTAAAAGTAACCTCTACTCTGCAGCTAAGTTTGCAATGTAATTGATATCAAGCCTCCTCTCAATGCTACAAATAAAATGCCTAGAGTGTGAGGTCCTATAAGCTCTTCCATCATAAAACCAATGTAGAAAAACCAATTCAACCTGCAAAATGAAAGGCACATTCAACCTGTAAAATGAAAGGAACCTGGCCTGATGTCTTGTAAGTCTTTAAAGGTTTAGGGTTTTTTTGCTGTATGCTTTCTTGCCTATATGAAATGGATGGATTGGCTTGTGTGGCCCAAACTTCAACCTGGGAACCTATTGCTCTTTGTATGGAAAAGATGATACTTCCCTATCTTGCAATGGTCTTTCATCCAAATAAATCTTATGCAATGGTACCACTTACCAGTTCAGCATGGAGGAAGGCATGGGAGAGATAGGAGCACTAGCTGATGTCAGCCATTCTTGCTAGTGTTCATTTTATCTGTATAGAGCTCCAACCAGAATAATCTCTGATTATACTGGGCAGTGGGGGGAGGGAGGGATTATTATCACTATGTGAGAGATATACCTGTTTTGCACTTTTCTGGCAATGGAGTCATATAACCTTCTTCATCCAGCTCAGTCCTTGGCCCTCGCTCTGGGATAAAAACTGTTGGGTCAGCGCTATACCTCTGAGTGATACTGTCATCTTGTGAAAGACTTGGCATTTGTTTCCGTAAAGTACCATTGCAGCAAGTATCATCACAGATCTCAGCAGCTCCTTGCCTGATGGGAGCTTCTGGAGCTATGCCTGGTATGGCAGTTCTGTATGGCAAAGGAACACCTTGTTCTGCAGACAAACTTCCATCTCTGTAGATAAACTGATTCTATAAGAAACATGTGAAAAAAACCCCACAGAAATAATGTTAGAGCTTAGTTTCATGCATATAACATGTTAAATTATTTGCGTAATAGGTTACTTTGCTATGCAGAAGTTTTAGTTGTAACTGTTTCAATCAACATTACATTTTTTTTAGTTTGTTGTTTGACTGCAAGCATTGGCTAAAGGATCTGATTGAATTCCACGTTCGTAGGTTTGCATTATTGCTGGATTCAACTTATATTCCATTGGCTTAAAGTAATTTAAGATGCTTAGTTTATGCTTTTCAAATATTGCACTTCAACGACTGAATCTTAGTGCACTTTTCTTGCATTTTAGATTACTGTACAAATAATCTGCTACCTCAAATAAGAGCCCAACCCTAATCCATCAATCTATGACTGCCAAATTTAAATTCAACATTAAATGTAAATAAATCAGGATCAGATTCTATTTAACATCTTTCCAAAATCTGATGATCTCTATATGCTATTTCTCTGTTGTTGTTGTTGCTATTGTTGTTTTTTAAAAAATCCCTAGTATTACAACACATTACCTTCTATGATTCAACAATACTTCTAGTGTTAGTAAAATACCTCCCATCCCCCAAAACCTGGCCTGAGAAATTGTGCTACATTTATTCCTGCCAATTCATTTTGCGTTTCTTAGAATTTCTCAGATGCTTTTGCCAAGATAAACCTCAACATTTCACATAATACAAAATGTCATGGAAAGGACACCAAATGTCCTAACTCTGGAAATTAGCTGGCCTGCAGAAAATATTCTTCAGTGACTTCTTCGACTGTGCCTACCTTAGCAGTCCTCTGTGGGAGAGGGTAGAGGGGAAAATACAAGGGATATTTATATATGCCCAGATACCTATGACTTCTGTCTTTATCCTGAATTACTACAGCAATTGTAGGGTGTATAGACTTTGTACAATTTTGTTTTTTGAAGTTCATCTAGCACTTTATATCTTCCTTACTAGGCAGATACCCTGTACTACACAATAGAAAGCATGCTATAAATGTTAGTCACTGAGAATCATTTTCCTTCCCATTAAATGATTGGATGTTTCACATGTGAAAGCATGTTTATATCAGCATCCAAATTTTGCTTTAAATAAAACTCTGAGACAAAGACATTATATCCTTTCGCCCCTTTTTGAATTAGTTCATTAGTTTTAACAACAATAAAGTAATTCTCAAACAGTAGGCTGCCTGAATTATGTATTACTACTTAACTATGTATAACTGGACTGGTCTAGAGAGAGCGTGCAAGAATGGCACAGAGACTGAAGCAGTGCTGACTCTTGGCCATCAGTCTCCTGGAAGGAGAAAGCCCTTGAATTTAATAATTATTTATATAGTAATATTTTTTAAATGTTCATGAGTTTCATGTTTAATAAATATAAAAGATTACTACTACTACTGCTGCTGCTGCTGCTGCTGCTGCTGCTGCTACTACTACTACTACTACTACTGATTTTGTCAATAGTAATAGGAGCCCTTGGAGCAATACCCAAAGGAT
>JANHFP010003394.1:51780-70481 GCA_032468135.1 Calamaria suluensis
CCTTGGCAACTTTAAGACTTGTGGACGTCAACTCCCAGAGTTCCTCAGCCAGCTGGGAGTTGAAGTCCACAAGTCTTAAAGTTGCCAAGGTTGGAGACCCCTGTCCTAAAGCATGGTGATATAAACTAGTTAAGCACTTTTTAAAGTTGTCCTAAATGGCATCTTAGCATTTCCCAAAAAGATAAGGTATGGTCTCAAGCACAACTTTCTACAAAAATAGAAACACATGCAAGCAATTTCTACACAGAGAGAAAGCACAAAAGTATCCTATCAATATTTTCACCAAAACATAGGTTTACAAAAAACAGTTGTTTGTCAGCATCTGTTTTTTATTTTAAACAGCCAAGATTTAGCAGGAAGGGCAGAAATAAGTTCACTGTGTATAAATACTTAACCACAAAACTTGTAAATGATGATCAGATGCCAGCTGATAAAAGGATCTGTTTTGTATACAATGAAATTCTACGCCTTTCACTGTTTAATTACACACATGTTGCATTGTGTCTGTTGAATTTCTTCCTGAAATTTGGTTGACACTTGACATTTTCAGCTTTACAACAACATCTTTTGAGAAATTTAAGTTTCTTTCTGGGTTGGAAAGATGTATTTGGAGACAATAATAAATCTTTCATGACTTGGGCAAAGGTCAAAGCAGTAAAGCCAAATTGTTTTTAAGAAAAAATATGTGATTATTTTATTAACAGAGGGTGATGAAAATTTATGAGGGCAAAACTCACATGGGTTATTTAAAGGATTCTGAAATAACAACTTCCCACCCAAATGTGTGAGGGGAAAAAAGCAGCTACAAAGACACACAAAGACACTCATTTCTGATCACCTAATAAAAAAAGAACAACTCCTGTTTAATAGCCGATTAGCTTTTTATTTTATAGCAGAGTGTTAATGGGACTGAACTTAATTACTGTACCAGTATGCACAAAAATGAAACGATACTCTAATTCCACAATGGATGAATGGCTCGAAAAAACTGATGGAACTAGCAGAGATGGCTAAATTAACTACTCTAATCAAGGAAATGAACACACCCAACTTTATTTCTACCTGGAAACCACTTCTGGATTTTGTGCTTGAGATGGAAAAAAAAGGAAACATTGACTTTGGGTTTTGTTGATTAGCTAGGGCTGTTGCTATAGAAATGCTAATATATATTATGTAAAAGTAAAAAGTTGAGACTGTTATTATATAATTCTATTGAGCCAAAGAGTTGAAGATCTGTTTTTCTTTCTCCCACCCTTTCTCCTACATCTTTATTTTTCCCCTCCCCCATTTTCCATTATTTTCATTTGTATTTTATACTTTAATAAAATATGAATAATTACTATCCACATTAGAAACTTAAAGCACTTCTAGACAGACATTTGACTTAACTGCCAATCTACTCTGCCATCTTAAAGACATGTGGCTGGTTTCCCCCATTTTTTTAAAGTCTCAAATCTTTCAACTATTGAGGAACATCTCCTTTACCACAACAATTGTCTCTATAATGATTTAAATAAGCCACCCCAAATCACATTTTTTCATATTCCTGGATTATTTAGAGACATTTCCTCCAGTAAAGTCTGGAAGAGATGATTGGGTATGCTTTGATCCAGTGGAATTGCTGTCTGTATTAATCTGATTAATCCCTATTACTTGGTTAACTTTAAATCTCTGTGCTATACCTTATTACTCCTGCCCCATTCAGCTGGCTTGTATTTCCATCTTAATGTATGAAGCTGTTGTGTAAAACTGTGCAGGGATAAACTATAAGCAATCAGGAATTTCCTCTTTTCATTTAAGTCCTGTGGTTACACAGAGAGTCTGGCTACAATTATGGCTTGTAGAGGCAAGTTTATGTCACACAAGACTAAAGGAGAACATAGACAAGAGCTTTCCGTAATGTGGAACAAAGAACAGCAGACAGAATTACCCTCGCAGCTTCCACCCATGTGCAGGCCTTAATAAATCTTTCTGTGCCTTCTGGCATGAGAAAAAATGAAAGGGAAGAAATAGTGCTCATTTTTTAAAAAAACAATTTCCTATCATTTGTATTTAATATATAAGAAGTACACCGGAAGGATATCTTTAGCATGTTTTTAGATTGTAAAAATATAGATGGTCATTAGATGGCAGCAGAGAGACTTCCGTATCTCTAAGTCATTTTGTTGCCATCTATGGCCTTCCATATTTTGCAGCCTGGACATGGTATGCCCGATAGTGACTTTGAGAGCATTCACAGCTTAATACCCCCCTCTCGCTCCCAAAGTAGTGACAAATGCGTGACAGAAATGGATCAATTGTTGGGAGAATTTTAAATTACAGCAATGGCTAAAAAATATAATTTTATAATATACTAATTCTATTCTATAATTAGTAATAGTTGCTCATACAAATTAATGAACACATAATAGATGAGTTAAAGGAATGAAAAGCTGTTGCTGAAGATGGTAGCTTATCTCTAAACAAGATGAAACATTTGATAAACGAGAAATCACCAACAATTTTGGACCCTCATAAATGCCAGATTTCATGAAGCTTAATTATTTTCAAATTGCTATTCTATTGGATAAAACAGGTCCTAAACCTCCCACTTAGAAGGAAAAGGTTTGTTTATTTTGCTTTCAGATGAAGGCACACTTTTGAAGCTGCTTGATTTATTTCCTCCAGGATATTTCCTATATCCCAAGTTTAACTTTGCAGGGAAATGGGCAGAGTTCCCCAAAGCATGAGTTGCCACTAGTCACACTACTTTTCTAGGAATTTCAGAGGAATGAGGCATTTTGCAAATAACTCTAATGCCACTCTAGTGTACTTTACTTTGTTGCATGCTCATTTCCATTTTGTAAAAAATTAAAATTATTGGGACTCTGATCCTTAAAGGAGCCACACTGGAGATCTTAGAAATAAACCTCCCTTTGGGCCATATATTTCCAAAAGCTGGATTTTTGCATAAATGTAAAATAAATCTCTCAAAATCTTTTAGCTATAAGAGAAATGGTTATTAGTATGTGAATGTTACAGATGGACCAAAACAGAAATACATTCTTATGGCTTAGACAAAGGACCCAGAATATGGGGGTTTACTAAGGTGACCATCCGTCCCGCTTTTCGTGGGACAGACACACTTTTTAGGGAAATGTCCCGCGTCTTTGAAAAGTCCCGGTTTTTTTTAAGGGTTTAGAGCAGCCAAAGAGGAGGCCACGCCCACCTGCTCTCCTCCCAAACCACTCACCAAGGCAGGAAGGGAAGCAGGAAGGTAGGGTTACTCCTGATGGGAAACCGTCGCCGCGGGGGGTAAGGGGGTGCGCATGCGCACGGGCGACTGCCACGCGCGGACCCGTCGATGGTGTACCACTGGCGGAAATCCTCCCTTCCTCCTTCCCTGACTCACCAGATGCCGAGACACCGTCGACGGGAGGGGCGGTCACCCGTGCGCATGCGTGTGCGGGCCCCCCCGCGGCGACGGTGTCCCGGCACCTGGTGAGTTAGGGAAGGAGGGAGGATTTCCATCGGCGAACACCGTCGACGGGTGGGGGAAACAGGCCGGTCGCCCGCGTGCATGGCCCCGGTCGATGGTGCACATGCATGCGTCCCGGTCGATGGTGCACATGCGCATGCCCCCCCTGTCGACGGTGTCCCGTTTCGGCTCCCAAAAAATCTGGTCACCTTAGGGTTTACCGTATTTCATAAAGTCTGTCTAAGGCTCAATCACATATCCTTTCATTTACCCATAATTTATGGAATTAGTTTAACTTCAGGACCATACTTATGAACTCAGTACTCCTTTCAGTTGTGCAATTCTCACATTCCTACTTGCCATTAATGTAAAACTACAGGCTTTATTTTACCATCAAAAGAAAGTTGAAACTAGTAAACATTTTCCAGTGCTTTCCCTTCTCCTCTTCTGAACTTAGTCCAGTCTCATAACTAATATGTTTATGTAGTAGATAATACTATTGTATCCCTCTAGCTTGTTTTTTTCCCCTTTTAAATGCAATTTCTATTCTTTTCTCATATGGAACATGATGCAACCTAAGTGCAGAAAGTGTGAAGTAAAACCTGGTCTAGACCAAGGATAATTGCCTTTTTTCTGGCTTATCCAAAAAAATTTCAGATATATTTAGTATATTTAGTACTAATTCATAGGTACTTCCAAACCTTAGCTTTAACTCTCGCAACTATCCAGTATTAGATATTTAAATTCTTTCAGGAACTGCCAAAATTGACACATTTTCCCACCCACATTAATACTAAGCTACTACTGGCCAAGATATCAATGTGTTGGTATTTCATCTTCTTGAAGAGGGAAAAAAGAAAAATAACAACAAAGAACTTTTACAGAAAATAGTCCAGAGAACAGAAGGATAAAAATTAGCCTAAATTTCAGCAGCTCCACCTGGAGAGGTTCACAGGCAATTGTATTTTGTGGAAATACATGTACATGGACAGGCAGAAAACATTTTGGAAATCAACCCAAGCAGCTGACTAATGAAATACCTCTTAGCACACATATTGACTAAATAGAAATCTAACATTCTTTTACGTCAAGAAATAATTTACTAATTCTTTTACCCCTTTTACATCAAGAAATAATGTTAAAGAAATAAAAACAATAATATTAAAAAAGTTTGTATAAAACCAACATTGCTATATCTATGTTACCTGTAAATTCTTAATTATCACTACTATATACATTATGCTGCACATTATACATTCACTTCTAGGGGGAAAACACCCTTAAGTAAGGATCAGGAATCATTAAACAGTGTTTAAAGAAAATGAACAAAAATTGTGGCTCATCAGCTCAATGACATATTGTACCAGTTATCAGTTGCTGTGCCATGCTTCTTTACTTTTCAGGATAATTTAGTAGCCATATTTAGCATTCAGATGGGTTCTGCCATCACCACTTTGACCTGTTCAACAAAGAGAAAATGATATTTTAACATTTAACATATTTTTTGCTATAGTGCTTTTTACCTCAATGTTTTCTTTAAATTTGTTCAATGTTTTATTTTTGTATAGTTTTAGCTTTAAATCCAGGAAATATTTTTAATGTGTAGGATAACGTGTTTTAAATATATTAGCAAATTGATTGATTAGCAATTGATAGGTTAGAAACATAAAAGAAATATGCAGAGTTTGCAGACTATTTGCCATTTGAGAAATGGAGCTAGGAAACCTAATAAATATGTGTGTGTGTATGTGTGTGTGTATACTTCTTACAACACTGTGTGATTTTATTCCTAAAAAACAAAGTACTCAGAAGTTTTTGATGGTGCCCAGTAAAGGACTATTCCATCTCCTACAAAGATAGGCAAGGCTGTGCCATTATTTCAACTCTAGCTTCCAATACAGCCAGAACCAGAAGCACATTGGGCTTTGATAATTGATACTGTCAAAGATGTTTTAGGATCTGAACGTCATCATTCTTGCCAGGCTTTACATAGAGGAGAACAGCTTTGATTCTCTACCAAAATTCACTTCTATCTATTATATTCAGAAATGGAACACTGATTCTGTCTATATTTGATTACCATTTACATAACTCAATTTTGAAGACCAAATAGGAATCTATAACATAAACACCCCCAAGCACCATCTGATTATATTTTGCTTACTCTGTACTTCAAATAAGTTAGGTTTTTTAAAAGTATGTGTGTGTCTTTGAGTCTATGGTTTTATTGGCAAGATTTCAGAATTGAATTGAAATGCCAATTCCTTTCAAGAATTGATAGAGAGTGACTGGCACAATGTTAGCCATTAAAATGGGACTAGAACACCTGTCCCTAAGTTTTCTTTGTTCATAAACTATATAATTGTTCCACAATTATTCTGAGTGTCCCTTTACCTTCAGGTGGTACCCATACACAGTAATCTGGATCATCTTCTGGATAGTTTGAGGATAATGAATGATGAATCTGTAGGATAGAAAGTAATTTGCTTTTTGTAAACATATGTCAATATGTACAACTTTCACTGCATTGTGGGCACACCAGTCCTTGAATGGCAAATCAGGGATTATGCTGCAAAAAAGGGCAGAATCACATACATACATTTAAAAAAATTAGTGGGAGGCAAAATTTAAATTTAGTGCTCATTAAACAAACCAATAGAATAAATATGTAAAATGTTAAATTTTGCTAACTTTATTGGTTCTGCATAATTTAAATTCTTGTTACAGGTTAACACACCAATTTATAATGATTCCCATCACTTTGCAAAACAATTCCTCCCAAGGTTTAAAATAATAAACAAAAACAAAGTTATCTCAAACCACTCTGTCCTATATGTAGAGATGAACACAAGTGTTGAATATTTCTCAGTGGCAAAATAAGACAGAGGTAATGGAATGTTGTTGGCAGGCTGTGCAATGAGTTGGATATGTGTGTGTGTGTGTATGTAGAATAATAGACAGAACACAACTTGTATATTTTCTGTGATCTACAGCAGTGTTTCTCAACCTCAAAAATTTTAAGTTGGAGGCTGAACTTCAACCCCCAGAACTCCCCAGTCAGCTGTGAGAGTTGAAGTCTACATATTTTAAAATTGCTGAGGCTGAGAATGAGTGAGCCTGAAGCAAAAAATGTAAACTAGAGTATCAAAGTCATATATTTGGCCAGCCATCACATGCCTAGAATTCATTACCAATTATGAGTTGTGGGCAAAACTGTACAGTTTTGTCAGACTGTACTCTGAGGCTTGATTTATACTGTATGAGAGGGATTTTTGTACTAAATGAGGAATGAACTAAATAACGTAGGTTTTTTTAAAAAAGTTGGACTTAAATTGAGGAAAATGCTAACAATTGTTTAAATAAATGTTTATACTGGAAGTTTCCAGGAAAATAATACAAAAATTATCTCAAGACATTTTAAATAAGGTAATTTGAAGACATACCCCAAAAACATTGCACTGTTATATCTGATGCTGGGCTAGAGAAGAGTTTTATTTTTTAGTTTTTGTTTTGTTTTGTGAAGGAGAAAAAAAATGCAGTATCTCCTGACTCATGCTGGACCGGCTAACATTCAGTTAAACTCTACAGCAGATTTGCAAAGCAAGATTGACAGCAGATGGTAAAACAGCTGTACACAATTTCTCTATCATTACTCTACTGCATTACCAAGGATGATTAGTTGAGATATTTTAATCACTGCTGGTTCAATGGAAACCAAATATTCAAATTATAATCCTTTTATATAAGCTGTTGTAATGTTTGTGAGGAAAACTACTATTCCCAAAATATTAAGATGTATCTCCTTTTGATAAGTATAAAAGTTCTCCCTCCAAGAACAATACAGGATTAGGCTGAGACAAGGAGACAATTGTGCTCAAATTCCGTTACCAAGCAATTCTTCTAGTTCATAAGGGAACATCTCCCCATATCCCCCTCAGACATGGAAAGAGTATTAAGCATCTGTTATCCGTAATTATAATCATGATTATCTGGATTGGATTGGATTGCACTGCCTGAGACCAAACTGGTGTGCAATCTGGGACTCAGAGATCTTGCTCAAGGAACAGTGACAACTGAGAGTTTATGAGAGCTTTCACCCAGCTTTGACTTATGCACTGGTTGTGCACTGGATTGAAGCCACGCCTTGTGACTTCTAGACTGAAATACTGCCATGTGCTCTACAAGAGCCATTTGAAGAGCTTTCAGCAGCTGCAGTTGATGTAGAATGGGTGGCGGTTAGTGGTGTCTATTTTTGGGTACATGGAACACAACTGCTCTGTGACTGGCTTATCAGTGTGCTTCCAGATACAATTCAAACTCATGTGAGTCCCCTGGTTATGTTTATTGTTGTTTTTTGTGAGTCTCAGCTGTTGTGGTTTTTATATTTTAAACTGTTTCTTATTATCTTAATGCTGTAAGCTGTCCATGGTAATTTATTCAAGATAGACCACTATATAAATTTATTGTTGTGGTCTGCCAGCAGCCTGCAGAGCTGGAAGCAGAGTTGGACAGTGAGGAGGCTGGGGAGGGACATGGGCAGTCATGAAGTCTGTAGTAGGCTCGGACGATGGGTCTGCATCGGAGGCAGAGATGGGGCCAGGGCCATCTGGGAGTTATGTGCTGACTCCAGAGCCTCCAGAGCGGAGGCTCTCCTCAGAGAGGCAGAGGAATAGGGGTTGTGAGCGCCTGTGGAGAACTGCCAGAAGGCAAGAACAGTTAAAACAAAAGAGACGACTCGGGAGTAAGACTTCGAGATGATTGGCCCCTTCCTTAAGGCATAAAGGAAGAGCAAAGGCATGTGGGCCTTTGCAGGAAGCAAAGTTGTTGGTTTGTACTTTGAAGGTCCATTTTTGACTCTGTGGTTCTGTGTGGCCTTGTCAAAATAATTGCCAATTAGGTCTTTGGCAGCATGTCAAAGAAGATAAAGGTGGGTGTTTATCAACCTTATCCTAAAGGATTGTGGCAGACTTCTGTTGGACTATTTATAAACTCTTGGTGATTTAGCACATGCTGTGAATGAAAGTAATTCACAGCCGTTAAAATAAAAAAAATGTTTTTGGGACTAACTGTGTGCTTTATACTATATCAGGAAGCCTATGTCAGAACATCTAAGTTATAAACAAACAAATAATTTTGTTCTTCCAACTCACCTTAGATTTACTGCTATCTTTCTTTTTCTTTGGTTTTTCTGCTGGCATCTCAGATGCTAGTAAAGTAAACAGAAAAATGAAGTTTATGATAGCAGTTCTTAATTTGTTGGTTATTTTCAAAGTAAACAAATCCTTTCTCTAAGAACAATACATAGGGAGTTGTTAAAATAAAGCACCGTGTCTCATCTGACAAAACAGAGTGCAGATATCTCTGAAATGTTTATATCAGTAGGACTGTCATACTGCCTTTGTAATATATCTTAGGTGAAGCCTAATTTCTAATTTTTTATTTGAAATATATTTCCTTAGTTTCTTCCTCCTTAAATTTATTTTGTTTCAATTGCTGTTGTACAAGCATTTTTTTTAAAAAAAGTGAACTATTACTGATATTTTTGTTATGTTCCAACAATTTATATATATTTTGTTAAAAAACCACGTAAAGTAATTCTTCATCTGTTTGTGTATTCCTCTCTTACTGGAAATAGTGCAACACTAAAGTACCATTTACTATTGTTTTTTCTCTTCATTCTTCTGAAAAGGCTCAAGTTTCTAAATTAATGCTTTTATGAGAACTGAGCTTTTATAGAGATAAGCTGAGCAGTCCAAGTCCAACTCTCTGGATTTGCAGGGTGAATAAAAAAAATCAGCAAGGCTCAGCATGACTGAATTTTTGTGACAACCCCTCAGGTTTCTGGGAAACAACTTCAAGTGGCTGAGATTGATATGCATCAGAAATCTGGAGAGGCTGAAATTTCAGCCCAGGCCTAATGACTGGAAGCTATCCCCTTTATTTTCATTCTAAATTCTGCAGTGCAATATTGAATGCAAAATATTATTTAAAATACTTTCCTTCATTTTGAACTAGAAAAATAGTGATCTTCTTAAAAGCCAACAGCTATTTTCCTCACTGGTTGTAAAATATAATTTATTTCAGTATCAGTGAAATTATCATTTTGTCCTGGCATTCATAACCCACAGATTGTTCAGAAACAAAGAGCTGGATAAAATAGCTTACCCTCTAGTTTTATCTGCAATTCACTCACTGGGGAATTATGAGCTAATGGGCTTGTTTGCTTGCTTGAAGACTCAGACTGAGACTTAAGTCCTATAAAAACACAAGTGGACCCCAGAAATTTAGTTAATTAGTAATAGAAACAGTAACTTCTACACTTTTTTATTCCTTAAAAATAAAGCTTTATTTAATTAAAGCAGTGTTTCCACTATATACCACAACAATATTGCAAAATATGGCAATAGATAAGAGCAATTCAGTGATCTCCAGCCAAATAAAAACAAGGAGCCTTAAAATGTGAAAAAGGAATCAGATTGTATAAAGATAAAAATATGAAACATATGCATTTTTAAAAAGAATGGGGATGTCAAATAAGAACGAACATTGCCTTATTGTGTATGTGTGCACAATATATGTACTGCATATTTGATTGTGATGAAGTGACCACCATGTTGCTTCTTGTGATAGCCCTTCTCTCTGGACACTGCTAAACAAAGGTGCATTAAAAGGCTAATGCATAACTCAAGCTGTTACAGACAATGCATCCTAGACTGTCTCGGCAAGCTGTGCTAGTTTTGAAAAAGATACTTTGCAACTGATACCAACTCATGATATCAGTTCTTTCCTTTCAAGCTCCAAAGAATGTGTGGCCTCAAATAATGTTGACACAGTAGTCTTCTTATACCAACCTGCCAGGGTACTAATTGGAGAAGGCATTATTCTTGGCTTTGTATGAGAAAATTAATCATTAAACTTCCTCAAGAGCAAGGGTGGTTTCTTTTTTAATTGCCCTGTTAACAGAAAGCTTGCCTAAGATCAATGCTATAATCTTTTTGGTGATAGGTTAAACTTCTATTTTTGCAGGCCTTTTCTTAACTTATATTAGTGGTTTTTACCACAGACTGATTTAAGTCCCCCCAATAAGGTAACATTTTTGTATTAAATTTATAATCATGCTATTTTGTAACCACATTGGGTTTATGATGCAGAATATAGTTTAAAATTATTTTTTAAAAAATATTATGGGAAATATGAGAATTGTGCATGTTTCATATAGCCACTGCATTACAGTAGTCAATATGATTCTGAATTCTTCTCTCTTAGCTTAGCCCATTTAACACATTACCAATCTTTGGAGCTTATGGAGCCAAACATCTTCTGAATATTGAGAAATAATGGACTTTGCTGAAAAGAGGCTTAGGTAATGGAAATGTTGGATAATGTATATGGAAGATGACAGCCCAGTGAGATGTGCCCCTATTGCCCCAATGGGGCCAGGCACTGCATGGCTGCAATCACTTCACAATATAGTTGCTCTCAACAATAGTTTCAGTGCTACTACCTGTGCAATGGGTGTCACCAACTTAGTCTTTATACCTCCCTCTCACCGTTACCACAGAAGAGGGAAGAGGATTGACGTCATGTGTTTTGGTGGTCAACCTCTCCCTCCCATTTGCCTGGACATCCTTTCTACCCTATTTGTACATTAAATTGAACATTTACTGTTAAGGAAACCAGAAGTAAATACAATTGCTAATAAGATGACTAAATCTTCATATTCGCTTTATTAAGTTCCAACTAATTAAAATATGTGCAAGTTGAATGAATATTTTAAAAACCCAGTATAATTAATCATCATTAATTAATCCCATACTTTGGTTTCTGGGTGAAGAAGAACTGGAGAGGAGAACCCCTCCTTTAACCATTTCCATCTTTGTATTCTGTGAGCTTTGATTTACACTGCTGTTCACATCATCATCTTCCTCCTCCTCCTCTTCCTCCTCCTCTTCTGGCTCCTCATCTTTCATCTTTAATAGGTTTTCTGGTATATCTGGACGTTTCATGGGCAGCTTCTATATTGTAAACAGAAACTACAGTAAAGATTGTTTTTCAACATTGAGAAATAAGAAAAACTAGAAAAGGTACATTAAAAGCTGATCTTATAGAGTTCCTATAATAAACATGTGAGATGCAAATTCTGAAATCCTGTGGAGCTTTTCCCAATACTGTCACAGTACTGTGTACTTGGAAAAGTTCTACAATGCAAAATTAAAACCCACTGCCTTTTCTTTTTCTTACTTACCCCTACGGTCCCTGTTTTTAGTCTGAATTTGCTTCCCCCTTTCATGGCACCAAATAGGGGTAAAGTTAGCTTTTTGGGCTTACTTTGAGAGTCCAGATCTTGATTCTGAAGCCTATGGAAAATAAATAAATTTTAAAAAATGAAATATATCAAAAAATTAATATCAGATATTAAAGGACAAAGTTTACACATAGGGATAACCTACAAACAAGAGTCCTACACAACTCTAGTTGGGATGGCTTCATGCAGTACAGGTTTATGTGACTAATGGTAACCCAATGCAGCCAATCAAGGGTGGTTATACACACAACAGTGTATTTCTTATCTCAAGCATGAACTTGAGTGTCTCTTGCAATTGCTCAGGGGTTATTACACACTACAATGGTGCCCACACCATCCATAATTAATTCAAACTATAATTTAAATTGAAGCCAGAATATTTTAAGTTCAAATATAACATGTATTCCATTACAAGTGCACTTAATGGTTAAAGTACAGTATATTATATATTTCACTTTACTTTACTTTATTGATTAGCTCTTGGGCCATATCAAAGGCTTATATATTTATTTAAAATAAAAGTCAAAGTGATTGGTGCTCTGTAATCAAACTCACTGGGACTTCAGCTCTGGTATGGATGCAGGGGTAACAATCTTAATTAATCCTTTCAATCGCTGCTGTTCCTTCCTCAGTTCAAAGGTTCTCAAATGAAGTTTTTTACGTGTCACACTGTCTACAGAACACCCTGACTTGATTTCTGTCATGAATTCATCCAGTGAATCCTGAGTTGCTGAATGCGATTGTGCTATGGGAAATTATATATTAAAACTTATACATGAAATACAAATTCAAATATATTTGTAAATAAATAAATAATACAGAGAATATCTGCAAAAAGCCTTTAGTGTTCCAATGCATTTTGGTATCCAATTATTCCTTTAACAGTTTTGTGGCAATATTCTCCCTTCTCCTTCCCATTTAAAGATTAAACAATATTGACTTAATCAAATTACAATTTTTTAAACAAAGAAAATTCTAAAACCAACCTATCCTATAAAAAAACATTTTATGCTTTGTAAAGTCACAGTACATGTTAAGCATTAAATCTAATGCAAATAAGCATATTACATGCTAAGATAATAGCTAGATATATCTCCATATTAATTCACAAAAACTGAAACAACAGTCATATTTAACTGATTCCCAAGAATTGATTTCAACTCTGGCAGTTGAAGTCCACAAGTTGCCAAGGTTGGAGACCCCTGGACTGGACTATTCTGGGGCTGCCTTTGAAGACTGCATTTACTCAGTCAATTAAGAAGGTATCAGTCTAATACCACTTAACAAATGTTATCTGATAGTCTAAACTTAAAAAGTGTCTCAGTCTTTTTGCTAGATAATGGATCTTAGGTAATGATCATCTTCCTTATTCTCTACAATCTAGCTCTATTTATCGCTGCCCATTCTGTAAGATCTGATATGGCTGGTGTGCTCCGTGTCCCATTAATGAAACAATCTCACCATGTGAGATCCATGAAGCATGCTTTCTTTGTCAAAACACTTGACACATGCAATGTATACCTTGTGTATACCCTCTACCTTGTGAGCTTTTAGAAAGGTCCCAGAGATCAAAAAATATAACATGATGAAACAATGACCTTTTTTCCTTTGGTCACCGTTGAGTCAGTTAAGTCCACGAAAATAAACTTATACTATTACATGTTGGTGGCAATAAAAAAATACTTCAATGTTTGTTCTTTAATTAATTATATTCTACAATTTGACTCTGCATGATGCATAAATATATTACTGAAGGAATGACTTCAAAACAATTTTGTTTATTTATTTAGGAATATATTTGCTGCCCATCTCATTTCAAAGCGACTCTGGGAAGCTTACAATGTAAAAATAATACTTTCGATGATCCATGTGGCTAGTCTCATTTTGGTATTTTTACTCCATTTTGTAACTCTTTAGGAATCTGTGTAAGACAGCCTGCACTCATATATACAATGATATGTTCCTATGATATTTCCCCAATTTTAATGGAAACTTATAGTCTTACCTGTCCTTGATGATTTCAGTTTCTCTGCTATCTCAGAGAGCTCTCTCTCAGCTGCATGTAGTTTTGCAACCTAAAGATAAGATACCCATGATAAGTCAGACTTTTACTACTGATTTGTTTTATCTTTCTAATGTAATGTAGCCACAGCCATAGGCATGAATGGTATTTAAATAAAATCATTTTATACTATCATGTATTTTTTGAACAGCAAGGCCAACAAAGCTGAATGAATCACTGGTTTAATTTGCTCTTACCAATGAATCATATGTTTCTGGCTTTTCATCTATCTTTCCAGCCTTTTTCATTCTGTTGAGTCGTTTCTGTTCAATAACTCCTGTCCGATCAAGGAATATGTCATCATCACTATCATAGAAGTCTTCTTCTTCCCAATTTTTTGCTTTTCTTTTCCGGGACACTAAGGGAAAAGTGTTTATATTTTTATTTACTTATCAAATTTCTACACTGCCTATCTCACCTCCATAACTTTGGATGGTTTACAAATAATCCACAAAATAATAAATTTGCAAATAAAATACTGACAAAAGAAACATACCAGCAAATGGAGGCTAATAATCACACATGATTTCACATATTTTTTTTTAAAAAAGCATGTCATAAGATCACATATTTAACAAATATAAGCAATATGAGGATTGAATGACACTAACATTGTAACTTGCCAAAAGATGGCAGTGCTGACATACTTGAAGCTCTAACTTTTTGTCATCACACCTTTTACTGTAAACTTAACATACACATCTACCCTAAATATCCAAACAACAAAATATATAAAAATGAACAATGAAAATCATAATAAGAGGATTGTAACAATGTACATCTAAAAAGTTCTTCATACCTTCCCTAAACTCTGTCTATAAATTGTCAAGGGAGCTATGCCTCAGTTTGAGAAACCACGTTCCAACATATTTGAAATCTGTTCTTCTACTTCAGTGGGCTGTAAATTGGTATGAGAAAAGGTTGTGTTGCTATTGTTTGTGAAATGGAAGCTTGCTAGTCAGTACTTGCATGCATTGATTACTTTCTGGCTGCTGAAGAAATCCTTCCAAATGAAATTCACTACAGAACCCATGTTTATGGCTAAGATTGTATTAATAATATGAGTCACCTAAGAGGAAAACACCTGTCAGGTCCTGGCTGAAGAAACAAAGTTTTAAGAAGCTTGTTTTTTTGACAGCAAGTGTGGTTTTTATATGAAGAAGTAAAATATTTACAGGTAATAAAATAGCTGATTCAAGGATGATTTTCCTATTTCATTTATTACAATATCCATATTGAAACTGAGGTTATTGATGCACAAGGCTTATTTTTTGATCAACCCTTGTTTAGAGTTCCTTATCAAATTGTGAGGTAAAAAACCTTTTAAACAGTAACTATATTCAGACTGATGATGTTATGTCTGCAAGAAAACAGTGAAGCTCAAAGAGCACCACAGTAAACTACATTTAGCCATACTGCCAGTATAATAGGCATACATTTATAAAAGATCTGGATAACAATACTACTTCATGAAGATTTCTGCAGAGAAAAAAATCTGGCTACATAGCTTACCTGCCTCTTGTCGCAACACACCCCTAGCATCCAATATTCTGCAGGCTTCCAATGAACACTGGATCATTGCTTCTTTTTTCTTCCCTGAATGAATAGTTTCTGCCACAAGCTGTTTCCCTGAGGCATCATCTATAGGCAGCCTATCCAATTTAATGGGGTGAAAGCATAAAGCAAAATCAACTGTTCAGTCATTTCCTCTGATTTGTTTTTTAAATCAAACAATTTATGTGTTTCGTTATTTCAAATTAGTTTTCCATTCTAGATACTGTATACTAGTAAAAATCTCAGTGGCATATATATAACAGACAAAAAAATGAGAAAAAGGTAACGCCTAACTAAACAGAATAAACTATCAATCCCCACACCTGCAAAAGAAAATCTATTTTAGATATCAATCTATATCTGGAAATAAGAGACATAAAATCTTTTTCAGCCCATTTAATTGAATGAATATACACAAAATTGTTGCATAACATACATACATACTTCACCCTACAAAGCCAAGTGCCTGTTCCTTGAGAATCAAATTCATATTCCAATTCTTCACCTAGATAAAAAGGGAAAGGGGAATCAAATTATTGGTTTAAGACAGCTTTTTAATATTTATATTAACCAATTTTTTTTACTGTTGTAAACCTGTTAATTTAATTTAATGGATTAAACCACATTGGAACTTCCAAATTGACTGAAACATTAAATTTGAAGACTTTTAGTAGTTAGCTGGTTGTTAAATGTCACTAGCTCTGCATACAATTTCATCTGAAATGAATTGCTGTTTAATTTGGATTCATTTATCAATTAGTATATCCAATACTATGCAAGCAATTTCTTCTTGCTCTCCTCACTTGCTCCTTAGATCTTCAGCATCACCAATATGCAGATGACACCCAAAGTCTCCACTTTACTAATTTGGTCCACACAGATATCCGTGTCAAATAACGGTGGGTATGACATTATAGCCCTTTCTGACTCTACAATTCTACTAGCCTGTAGAGACTCAACATGTTACTGGTTTTGTAGTTGTTGTGTTTTAATGGCCTAAAATGATACTTAAATATATTGCAAATTAAACAGGCAATCTCTTTTGAACACTAGAAAGAAACAAATGCACTGGATAATTTTGGCTAGCATCTTGTCAACCGTCCCATTTGCAACATTAAAAAAAAACCCTGGCTTTTTAGAATGACCAAGAGTAGCTTTACTGAAAGATCCATCTAGGCAAAGCAGAAGCAAAGTCAGTTCTGGGATTTTCCCTGCTATGGAGTTGAGTCAAGTTTGACAAACCTTCTCTATCAAAAAACCCTTGCAATGCTTTTTTGGGATCTTTCAAATAAAAAGCTTCTTGATCCTCTTGAAACTCAATAGCAATTGGATTTTCTTCACCCTCTTCTTCTTCTGCATCTTCCCCTGAAAAACAAATGCACGTAGAATTAGGCATCAGATATGACTCACAAGGTAATAACTTTAAACTTTGACCTAACCTAGCATGGCTAACATTCTATTCCCAGAGTTGCCAGTCAGATTCTTACAAGAAATCAAAGATGAGACATGTTTTACTAGATCGCATTTCTCTTCATGCTGTTCAGAAATTTTCAGAAACATATTGCTTTCGATATAGAAGAAATTATAGCCATGATAAGTAACCATTGCAACCTTTTATTTCATACATTTATTTAGTCCTGTGTTGATATCAGTCATATTCTCCAGAAACAAATTCCAAATGTTAAATATGTGTGTTGTACAGTAGTACTTTCATTCCCACCATATAGCTTCATTCAAGGATGTTGTGTTCCAGTACAAGAAAGGGGAAGAAAAACTTTTTCCAAGTTAACTTTTCTTTGACCATGTGTGAATCATATTACTTGATATTTTTCATGGGCTGAACATTGTAACATATTAATCATAGAAAATTGAACTGGTTGCTATTTTCATCCAGTTGCTTTTCATAACCACAAAAACATTTTGTTAAGGGTCATCAGCTATTAGGAGTTTTCGCTTTAATGTATGAAAGCAACTGCCACTTTATTGCCCAACTTTATTTGTTTTAATTTGGAGATTGTCTTCTCTTCTCCTTGCTGCAGCCATCTAAATTATTTATTATCTGTGCATTTCACCACTTACTTCAAATATAACTCATTTAGATAATTAGAAAGTACTAATTCTATTACAAGGGTTTGAATGATCTCACTGTTGAAATTTCTCCACAGTGAGATCTTTTATTCCTAGCCTGTTCTTTTCTTTAGTTAATTAATGAGGCATTTAAAAACAACCTTTTTTCTTAGCACATTACTGATACTTTGTTTATGAGTACACAGGCTCCTACAGTACTTTTTAATACTGTAAAACCTCTCCAGAAGAACATAGAAAAACAATATTTTTTTTCTTATGAGTTTTCACTCTTGTACCAGATTTAATGGACAGGCAGAAGATCAGTTTCAGATTCTCAAAATTTTGCCATTACAAATTGAATGGTTTATCACCGCTTTAGAGAAGATAATTTACTTCAAGGAGAGATGATTCAAGTATTTGACATAGTAAAGTTTTAGAAAAACATTTCAAATAAATTTAGTCAAATAAATTTATAAATATTTGAACATAATGAATTTATCAAAGTAAATCTATTTTAGGACAAATATTATCTCTTTACAGTAGATTTTTGTTGCAATAATAATTTATATTTGGGAGATAAAATTGTATGATTTTAGCTTATATATATGTCAAGCCTGAAATATGAGTAACTAAGCAAATTTATCTATCTCAAATGGATCATTTTTGTTAGCATGGTTTCATGCTAGATCCAGTAAAATACATTACAAGTCTTGATAAAGAAAATTGTTATTTGACTGCATATAATCTAGGCTATGCTCAATTTACATCTAATATTATTTTGATAATTTTTAATGTTAAATAGATTTAATTTTAATTAAAAATCCCACTTTTTGATTTAGAGGATGATTTAGAATATTGTGAAATATAAAGATTACAACAAACCAGAGATATAAATGTGGATTCTCTGAATCCATTTGCACTTGCTCATACATGCTTGGATCCATTTCTCTAGAACTAAATATAATGCACATATCTAGACATTTTCTCTTAGCATATTACTGGTAAGTACAGGGTATATTAGATTATTCTTATCACAACATTTCATACAAATAATTTGTAAAAATCTTCAAGTAGAATGTGGCTGAGGAAAGTGGTAAATAGGGCTCAAGTCAGAAGCAAATTGCATCTGCAAAGTGACACACAGCAAATCAATGCAAAACAAGCTCCATGAAAACATATCATTGACTTCTGCTTCCGCCTCTGCCGCGACAGGGAGAGCGAACTTCGCTCTCCCGCTCGGCCTTCGGAGGGCCCCC
>JANHFP010003395.1:10410-20680 GCA_032468135.1 Calamaria suluensis
AGGACTGGGAGAAACAAAATATTATAATAGTTGGAACAAATGGTATACATGGATAGACAATAGAGCAAGAAAAAAAAATACTTAAGAGGAATGTATAGATATTTGTATATATTAGTGAATAAGAAATAGAATAAGATAGATTAGCGAATAATAATTATGATACAGAATAAGTGATTAAGACCGTTGTTAACTTCTTATAAGCTAGTAATATTGCCAGTTTTAAAAAATCTTTTTTCCTTTACGTTTTTTGTTCTTTTTTTGTATGTATATGTATAGGTTCGTACTTATGTGTTATGTTTTCTTTTTTGTCTTTTGTCAAAACTTAATAAAGACTATTTTACAAAAAAAATAATAATAATTTCTTCAGGGGAGATGGTTGACGTTGGAAAGTTTCTAATGATATTACCAACCCTGCTGATATCATTGGTTTCATTGTTGTCCTCAAGCCCAAATAAGGGCATTTGGACGCTTCTGTTCTCGTTCCACTGCATCTTTGATGAGGATAGAAATATCAGTAGTGTGGCTGGTTCCATGAGGTTCTATGAGGAATTGTACTGTGCACTGTGGAGTTTTGATAATCCAGCAAGAGAGGTTCACTTATTGTTATTTTTCTTGGATGACTAGGTAGGCAAAAATGAGTCAGCTGACCATGCTGGATAAAAATCATTTTAAAAAATTCAAATTTAAAAAATCTAATCTATTTTAATAAAACTATCTAAAGATAGTTTTCTATTTGAGATACATTAATAATTTAGTTTATTCAGCATGAAATGGAGCTTAAGTTATATAGCATGAGGCTGTATGTCCTGCAATATTTACATTTTTGGTACTCATTCAATGAATCCAAGCTCTTTAAGCTAAATAGCAAACTTTCATTTTATTTGAAAATAATATTAAAGATTCTAACTACCAGCAAAAATGAATCCTTACATTTAAAGAGCGCATGTTAGCAGGCATTCACTCATCTGCTGCCCACCATGTCCCTCACCTTGTGTCACTGCCGCATCACCACCCTTCCTACTAAAGTGAATGGGACTGTCAATGAGTCAATAACAGGTCAGAGGAGGAGCTGCTGCAGGTCAGAGTTGCTCTTTAAAAGTTATGTTTTAAATCAAGTTGATTTAAATCAAGCATTTTTAATAGTGATTTAAATCCACCCTGCAGGCTGACAGTCTTGATTCTCAACATGTCCAACAGTTTAACCCTATGCAAGACCATAGAATCAGATTTAGGCTATATCTAAGCCCTAGGAAATTGCAAAGCCCACCTTTTAAATACAGAATGACCTCCTTGTTCTTTCTCAATTAACTAAATATCACCACCAATCAATCAGAATAATGCTGTTTTAAGATTTATTGAGAAATTCTGAAACAATGAACAGGCTTTTCTGATAAGACTTGAAATAGATTTATAAGATTTATAACTTAACACATTAACAAACTTTGGCTCAGCTTTTTTGGAATCACAATAAAAGATAAAGATACAAAGAAAGAATACTGTATCAAAGATTAGGGTAACAAAAACAATGCATAATAGTTTGAACAATGCAATACTTTGATTGTACACTACTTTTGATTTTAAGAAACTTTGCAACCCTTCTGCTTTGTCAAGAATTTCAAATTTTAGATGGTATTGTTTTAATATTGTTATCTAGAGATGCAACTTCACTTGATACACAGATAGGAATACCAACTGAGGCAATTGTTCTGGAAAATACTGAGCAATCTGAAAATAGTTAATTGTTAAAATGTTTATTGTAAAAATACAGGCATTTCTGGCATATCCAACTCATTACTAAAAGAGAAGAAAGTGCATATTGATAATTTTAAGTAATCAAATTTCCCAATGTTGTAAAACATTAAAATGAATAATGAAAGTTTGATTTCCCCTTTTATGCAATATAGCATAGCACAGATGTAGCATAGACTAGATCAGTGATGGGTAACCTTTTTGCCATCAAGCACCAGAAGCAGGGGAAATGCAGCAGAGGGGGTGTCGTCTGCGTGCCCACACCCATAATTCTATGCACTCCACCAATTACTTTATCCCTGTGCTCACGTGCCCACCAATATGGCTCCGTGTGCCACCTGTGGCAGGTGTGCCATAGGTTCACCATCATGGGACTAGACTTTGAGGATGCAAATGGCCAAAATACAAGCTGTTGAGAAGTAATATATAGGCTTGCATTAGCGTTGGGGTAGCAGTGCTGACTAATGTGATTTAAGCAGCATGAATTCTTATCCTCATCACTGAATAAGGGTGCCCTCATATGCTATTATGTCAGAAATTATCATACTCATGATGCCTATTACAATGATATATGAATTCATGTGACCCTCCTAGGAATAAATTAATGGTTTTGTTTGGGTTAGGAATGGTCAACAAAATATATGCTTACTTTTAAGAATCAAAATTTAATTTATAACAAATCTCAAAACAATTTTTACAAAATAAATTCTTTTAATTGGAAATAAGGAATAAAACAATAATACTTAACATGTTTTTTTAATAGGAAAGACGACCTTGTATGTTTGGCAAAACTCCTGGAATTTATTTTTAAGACAGAGTTTCATTTCTTATTTGGCATTTCATTTGGATTGATACACACTGTTTATATAGTAGCAACTATACAAAATCCTAACTTTTTTGCTAGCTTGCTAAGGCAGAGCAGGAGTATGGACCTTCCTTAATAAATTGGCTGCCAATTTGTCCAAACGCAGCAGAAGCGAGTTCATCTGATCCACTTTGATACAGCGTATAAGGCTGTGTTGCAGGTGGGAATGAGTTTTGATAGCAATCCAGCTTTATGAGAACAAATCACTAGATGGTGATAATTAACTTAAGCATTAATTATACATGTGTTTATAGTCTAAAAGAACTGCATATTTTTCAGTCTTAAAAGAAGTCACTTAACTAAGCATGTGATCTAATTTGACTTACTTAATTTAATTGAGTTACAAACATATTAAACACAATTCAGTAACTTGAGACTCAAGACAAACAATGCTGTATGTTGAGATCCTATTCTTCTGAACAAAGATTTGAAACAAAAGATTGTTTGGACAAGAGGACATGGAGTTAATAATTACTCCAAGTCTAATTTCAAGAGAGGTAAAATGGTTACCATGTTCCAATAAAAAATCTGTAGCCTAGATTACCTCTGTCTGCAAAAGACATCAACCTGAACAATTTATTGAAATGTCTGAAGTCTATAAGCAGTTGTAAATACAATTATGGCTTTTGGAAAATATGATATTTTCAATGTGATATTTACTCATCAATATAAATCATGGCAACTATTAGTGTCCTCTTTTAATGCACAGTTTGTAGATTTGCAACTAATAAAAACAGTGTTGCCCATTTTACTTATTGTCCATATTAGAAGTAGGAAATGAATCATCAATCTAAAGCTTTCCAAGATATTAATTATCTTAATATTGAACTGTGTTCTTCATTGTAAGGCTACTAAATGCAGATTGAAATTATAAGGGGACATGGCTGAACAGGTAGGATACAGATTCACCATTGTGTGTTCTTCTGATTGCCTCAGCCAGAATCATAGAAATATCAATAACCTAGAAGAAAAGGCAACAGCTTATTATTATCTACAAATAAGAGCTGATTCCTACCTGAATGCTACATCAAAATATTAAGTAGCCTCATGTGATAAGGAAACAAAGCCAAAGTAGTGTGGAAAAAATAGCCTATTTTTGTGCAAAATATTGAGCAAGTTTATGTATGTGCATAAATCATTCGGCACTGCTCAGCATCCTTGCAGGGGTACACATGTCCTGGTCCTGCCTGATCACTCAAGAATCCCATATAATCAAATAGTAATAGCACTTAGACTTATATACCATTTCACAGTGCTTTTCAGCCCTCTAAGCAGTTTACAAAATCAGCATATTGCACCCAACAATCTGGGCCCTCATTTTACCAACCTCAGAAGGATGGAAGGCTGAGTCAACCTTGAGCTGGTGAGAATTGAACTGTCGAACAGCTGTCAGCAGAATTAGCCTGCAGTATTACAGTCTAACCACTTCGCCATCACAGCTCTTAATTAGTGTTCTTTTTGATTCTCTCCAAGGGTTGGGAGTAGAACATGTTGTTTTTCAGTGGTTCTCCTTCCTCCGAGATGGTTTCCAGTTAAAATTGCTAGCTGGAAACAGATACAGCATAATAACCCTTTGCTTTGTGTGCTCCCACATCTCTCCATTCAATATATACATAAGGCTACTGGGCAAGGTAATCTGCATACAGATGATACCATCTTACATATACCAGCTTTATATCTTAATTCTTGATTAAACAAGCAATGCTCTGGAGACTGCGAGGGACAGGATGGGAAGGAAGCCATAGCAAGACTGAGTGGCTTGAAAGACCTATTAGTGGTAGTGGTTTATCATCTTTAGTCCTTGAAATGATGGTGCTTCCCCGGGTAGAATTTGTTTGTAATTTGGAGCCCCCAGGACTCCTGTGCAAGAAGGAGATGAAAGCTTTTCTAAGTGGGCATTCATATAAAATAATGCGTGCCAATTGTGTCCCTTCCTCGATCAGGAGACCCTATTCACAGGCACATGTTTGGTCATCTCTCATCTGGATTACTGCAATGTTAGCTACATAGGAGTACACTTGAGGATCATTCAGAAGCTACAACTGATTCAAAATTGAACCACATGAATAATTATGGGCATTTGCATCTTTATCCATCACTACTCCAATGCAATGATCACTAATGAGCTGCCTGGTAACATTCAAGGTATTAAGTTTGTAATTTAATATGTAACTTGTTGTAACTTAATGTGTCCTTTGAATGGCAAAGCCAGAAACAAGTTTACAAATAAATTAAAAAATAAACATTTAACTTGCATGTGCCTGTACTAGCACTTACAAAATGTGTACTGCAGGCAGAAAACACCTTTCAATGCAAACTTTTTAGTCTGTCTTTAACAAACAAAAAAAATGCATAAAAGCAATCATCCACCCAAACCACCAGAGGGCAGTGGAATGACTCAAAAATATTTTTTCTTAAATTTTCTTATTTTACTGAACTAACCTTTGTCCTTAATTTTTTTAAGCAAACTGTCATTTATGGAAGTTGATAGTATATCTATTAACCTCCATATAATCTTGTTTCCAAAGAGAAACAGGATAGCGGGAGATTGATCTGCATATTTCAAACCTCTATTTCCTCATGATTATACCGTTACATTTTTCACTATTAATAGGCTAAATCCCAGTGATTTGAGCTATTTAGAAATATAAACAGGAAAAAAAATCATTTCTGAAAAAGATTTCCAGTGCCTTACATGTGCAAAGTCATTTAGTTTGCTTTGCTTCGCAATCTTTTATTGAATACCAATTAGTGTCTCCGTCACCATGTTAACAAAAGTGTGCTTCAATTTGGCAATTCCTACTGTTCTAGGTCAGTGATGGCGAACCGACTGAGTGCCTAAACTGCAACCCAAAACCCACTTATTTATCTCAAAGTGCCAGCATGGGCAATTTAACCTACATAATGAGGTTTTACTACCTAAAATAATGATAAACAAGACAGAGTTACTCTAATTGTTCTAAGAAAAATGTTACAAATGAACTTTTATGCCCCTTTATTTTTCTTTTGAAATATTATGTTTATCAATAATATAAAAGAAAAACTTTTGTAATATCATTTCTCTGTCCCTTCCTCTTTCTTTCCCCATCTCTTTCCCTCCCTTTCTTTCTCTTCTTTCCCTCCCTCTATGCTTCTTTCTATCTATCCCTCCCTCCCTTTTCCTCCCTCTCTCTCTCTGCCTGTTTCTCTCCCTCCTTTCTCTATCTCTGTCTCATCTGTCTATCCATCCATCCATGCTCTTCTGCCCAACTTCATGTATCGTGTGAATCCAACCACTTGAGCTCTAGAGGGGGAGTCGAGGCTGGCAGGCAAAGCCAAGCATTAGAGAGCCACGCAAAATAAGTCAACTTCAACCTGGAGCCTGTCAGGGAGACATCCTCCCTTTCTCTCCCCCCCCCCCCGTGGCGGCGGCCCAGGGAACCTAAACACAGCTCCCTCCTCAGAGGCAACCAGCAAACAAACAAATATGATGCTCTGGCTGGGAGGTGGCAGCTCAGAACACCATCTCTGGCTGGCGAGAACAGAGCAGGCAGTATGCACCTTCTCTGCTGCCACCACGATGCTGCCACTGTCTGGGAGGGACGTTTGAGCCAAACTTTTGGAGCCACACTCAGAAATTTGCAAGCGGGCTCGGTGGAGCTGCTTAGTGGGGAGGGAGACTCTGGCCTGTTTGGTTTGCTTCAGTGTGGGGTGGAAATGCAGAAGGTTCAGGAAATCTATGCCTCTCGATGTTCAGCCTATAAAGACACCTTTGGGATGATTGGGAGGACGAGGGGCGGTGCTAGCCAGTGGTGGGATCACCCAACAGGGAGCTGCAGCGGATGGATGAAAGAGCCCATGGCTTGCTGACACCCGCCCTGTGGCATACTGTGCTGGGTGATGCCACACATACCCAGAGGGGGCTCTGCATACCACCTCTGGCACGCATGTCACAGGTTCGACACCAGGGTTTTAGGTAAAAGCCACAGAAAGTATGTGGGTCATATCTTGTCTAAAGTATCACAGCCTAACATCAGTATGTAGAATTCCCAGTCAGTAGTTTTTTCCTTTGTACTGTGAAATTCAAATAAAAACTGCACACCAGGTATTAAAAGAATATGAAAAGTACCTGGATTTTAGGACAGTGTTTCATTTTCTCCTCCTGTGGGATTGTATTAGTTACAACAACAGCTTCAAATGCAGCATTATTGATCCGAGAAATAGCAGGGCCAGAAAAGATCCCATGAGTGAGAATTGCATAAACTTTAGTTGCGCCTGCAGAAACCAGCCTGTCAAACACATAAGATAGGGGAAACATCAGCCAATGATATATTAGATTTCAGGTAAATCTAAATATCCTTAATATTTTACAAAAAAAAAGTAAAATAGTAAAATATATGCCTGCTTTTTTCTTGGCAAATAAAAGAACCAGATGGAGCATTCCTTTAGATCAGTAGTTCCCAAACTTTTTCAGTCCACCGCCTCCTTTGGGGCTACAGACTCATCCTCAGTGCCCCCCCTACCCCTTATCAATTCTTTGGGCGTGGCTCGTGGGTTGTCCTGTGACTGAGTGGGCATGGTCATCTCAATGTCACTCAAAGCCTTGTCCACTCAGTCACAGGACACCACCACCACCAAGCCATGCCCACAGAACCCTGTAGGAAAAATGCTTACATTTCTATTCTGCCTCTTTTCCCCTGCAGCCACACTCTTTTTTTCGGTGCACTCTTGCATCTCTTTCTCTCTTCTCTGCTCTTTCTCTCTCCCACTCATTCTCTTTCTCTCCTCCTTTTTCTCTCCCACCTTTTTCATATTTATTACTGTTGCAGCATCCCTCTGGTAACATAATCAAAATTCAGATGCTTGGCAATTGGTCCATATATATGAAAGTTGTAGTGTCCTGGGCCATGTGATCGCCTTTTGCGACCCTCTGACTAGCAAGCAAAGTCAATGGGTAAGCCAGATTCATTTAACAACCATGTTAACTAACTGAACTGCAATGATTCATTTAACTGTGACAAGAAAGGTCATAAAATGGGGCAAAACTCACTTCACAAATGTCTCATTTAGCGACATACATTTTGGGCTCAATTGTGGTTGTAACTTGAGGACTGTATATGTGCATTGCAAAGGTGTGATGACTCTATGCAATGAAAGACTATTACATCACTTGATTAAGTCAAGGTTTATTTTCATCTGGGAAAATTCAATTTTACAGAGATCATTATTTTGTTCTATGAATTTCCTTAACCTTTGATGAACAGAAAAATAAATTGGAAATCGAAATTTCTGTTCATACACGATCCACATTTCTTAAATTAGAACTCATTGTTCCTTTACAAGAAACTTCTTTAGTACCTTTGCTTCCTTTTGCCTAATATCTTAATCCAAAAATCAGACTATATTCCTCAGG
The DNA here is from genome assembly GCA_032468135.1 of Calamaria suluensis. NCBI lineage: Eukaryota > Metazoa > Chordata > Lepidosauria > Squamata > Calamariidae > Calamaria > Calamaria suluensis. The sequence continues at coordinate 18,417 of JANHFP010003395.1, forward strand.
ATTTACTTACTTGTCAGCTGCATGACATATTGTGCCACATGTGTCTGCCATATCATCCACAAGAATTGCTACACGATCAGTCACGTCCCCAACCAAGACCATTCGGTCCACTTCATTGGCTTTCTTTCTTTCTTTGTGAATCAGGGCAAATTCCACATTAAGCCTGTCTGCAATTGAAGTGACCCTATAGTGTGTCAAGAGGAAAAGAGAGCATATAGTTTTAAATATTACATGTAACCAAAGTTTGAAAGGAATCCTAGACTTCTTTATATCCTTTATATTAAATTCCTACTACATGTGCTTATATCTTACTTATTTGTTCAGCCCCATTGCTACATCAAAAGAAACTATCTAACCTACATCCTGACAACAAATTAATTATTTTGATTGCTAAAAGTCTGTAAACAGATCACTAAAGTTAAAATGAAGAAACTTAAAGTGCTTCCTAAACAAATTTGTTCTGTATTTGGGTGTATGATTATTCATATACACAAAATTAAGAGTGACCTCTAGTGGTCCAAACAAAATGAACTAAGAGATACTAAGAATGTGTGTGTATGTACCATATGTTCATTCTGTCTGTCTATCAATGGGTGGTGTGTATCTACTTATGGATAAAATCTAAGATGAACAGACTATGTACAGTAAGGTTTCAAAGTATCAATTACATTTTCTGAGATACAGAGAACTACAGGCAATCTGTATGTTCGCACAGGATTACACATATACAATGGACTGATATTTCTTAGTGATCTGTGTTCTTGAATCATGACTGTTCATTTAAGTAGTCATAGCAAGATCTACTAACATGGCATAAATACATATAGGTAGTCTTCAACTTAAGGACAATTGAGGCCAAAATTTTTGTTGCTAAGCGAGAGTCTATTTTATGACCTTTTCTGTCAGTTGTTAAATGAATCACTGCAGATGTTAACACAGTTAAGTTAACTGGATTCTTCACTGACTTTAATTGTCAGAAGGTTGCAAAGGAATCAAACATGATCCCACGACACTGTAGCTGTCAGAAATATGTGACAGTTGCCAAGCATTTGAATTTTGATCACATGACCAAGAGATGCTACAATGGTCATGTCACTTTTTTCAGTGTTGTTGCAACTTTGGTCACTAAGTGAATTGTTGTAAACACCAACATTATGAAGCATATAATTCCAAGGAGAGGAACCTTTACACTGCCTAGCCCACCACTGCCTACCACTACACTGCGTAGTGGCATTACAAAATATTTCCATTTTGAAACAAATGTTCTGATCTTACCAGAAGTGTTTCAAGCCCAAAACCGATTGGTTTCACCTGGAACACTGCTGGCAGGGTCAGAATGAGTCAATTTTGAACTTGGAAAGTTCTACCTAGACATAAATAGGAATGCTTTTGTAAGAAAGAAGCTCTTAACCCTTTGGCACAAAAATAAACACAGGGAATACCAATTTTCTCAGAGGTATCAAGTTCCAGAGTTAAATCCACCACTGAGAATACATTTGGCATTATATATAAGAAAAGGAGCATTACATTATTATTTGTTATCAATAACAAAGTGAAAATGAAGAAGTCAAATATTCTTTACAGCTTAAAGCTTTCCAGTGTTGCAAGTCTAGTGCTCAAGATTGCTTTTTGACACACGAAGCAGAAGATAAGTGTATGCAACCAGCTGGCTTCCAAAAGGTTCTTTGGCATGCATAAGGGTAGCCATGTGGCATCTATATGCAACTCTTTAAACTAGCTTTCCCTAACCTTTCCAGGTGATGGCCTGCAGGGAGGACAGAAGGGATGGTTTTGTGGGAGGGGCAATTGTGATCACTCGTTGCTTGCACTGTGGGGCCAGAAGCCCCTACAACACTCACAATGGGGCTATGCCTACATGGACGCAAGCATACCACCTGGCCACTCACACAACCCAGTTGTGAGTAGGCCACAGCTCAGCAGTGGGCCATGGTTCACACTTTGGGCACCCCTGCTTTAAACTACACATTTTTTCTGTGATTGTGCTGCAATAATCAAAGGCAGAAACAGAAATATGATGTAGCCATTTTAGGTGCAGCAGAGAAGTGTCAGATAAGCACCTAAATTGCTTCTAAGGACTTTTTTGCCCTAAAATCTAAACTATCAATAGCACTTAGACTTATATACCACTTTACAATGTATTGTACTCTAAACTGTTTACAGAGTCAGTATATTGCCCCCAACAATCTGGGTCCTCATTTTACCAACCTCAGAAGATGAAGCACAGGGTTTTGGTGTGATCGTTT
>JANHFP010003395.1:104877-116229 GCA_032468135.1 Calamaria suluensis
GCAAGTAGAAAAAATAGGAACCACCTTTGGTGGGAAGGTAACAGCGTTCTGTGCGCCTTTGGCATTGAGTCATGCCAGCCACATGATCATGGAGATGTCTTCAGACAGCGCTGGCTGTTCGGCTTTGAAATGGAGATGAGCACTGCACACCTGGAAAACTGCAACCAATTTTGGTTACTATACTACAAAAAAGATGTTTAGACTCTGGAAAAATTTCAGATAAGAGCAACCTAGGTGATCAAAGGCCTGGAGAATAAAACATATGAAGAATGGCTGCAGGATTTGGGTTTGGCTAGTCTAAAGAAAAGAAGAATTAGAGATGATGTGACAGTATTCCAGAGGGGTTGTCACAATGAAGAGGGAGTCAAATTATTTTCCAAAGTACCAGAGGGCAGGATAAGAAACAATGGTTGGAAACTAATAAAATAAAAAAGCAACCTGGAATTAAGGAAAACTTCCTAACAATTAACCACTGGAACAGCTTGCCTCCAGAAATTGTGGGCATTCCATCACTTGATGTTTTTAAGAAGAATCTAGACTAGGGGTATCAAATTCATGTCATAACAGCAGCATCACATGATGTATGAGGACTTTTTCCCCCTTCGCTAAACTGGCCGTGGCCGTGGCCAGTACATGACACATTCAGCCCATGGTTCAGGAATTTGACAGTCCTGGTCTAGAAAATCACTTATCTGAAATGGTATAGGTTCTCCTGCTGGACTAAAAGACCTCCAAGGTCCATTCCAGCTCATTCCATATTCCGTATTCTCTATTCTGTTCTGTTCTGTTCTGTTCTGTTCTGTTCTATTCTATATTTACTTAATAATAAATAGCCCAGCAATACAATATAATGTATCAGTATTAATTAGTGTGCATTGCATTATACCGTAGTAGAATAACTTCAGTTAACTTATATCTCCTATCCAAAGAATAAAAGGCCAAGAAGGTATCTGCAAAACTCCAGCTTGTTCATTAGTCACAACCATTCATGTATTATCATACCCTTCGCATAGTCTTTATCACTTCTTGATTTGATTACAGGGATATACTTTGCATTTTGCTACCCTTGAGGACTACCTGGAAGGTACAGATATCCAGAATGCAGCAGCTTAGTAGCTGCTTACACTATCATTATATTGGTTTAAAGAGCCCAGAACTCTTTTCACTAAGACTGTGTATTCTAACACATTGGGTTAAAGTAACATATACTTTTCTATTAGCAATCACTTCTTGGGAAAGTGCACATTACTTCCAAGCAGTTTAGCCATTATGGCAAAGCAGAACAGCCAAGAACTTGTAATTTCACATCTTTGCTAAGCCACATAAAATTAATGACGTGCTATTATGCACTTTTATATAAAAATAAGATACAGTGTACAAAGGAACAAAAATGATTTATGATTAGTAAGCAGCAAAAAAAAATCCATCATATATTAAAAAAATTAAATCAATTTAATTTCACTGTCCAAATAGAAATAGCAATCATTCAGCCTTTCAAAACTATGTTTGAAAATGAAATGTTCAATATTATTACAAGAGTATAAGTATTGAAGGGAAAATAAATAATTAACTGAAAACTATAATATAGCTGAATAAAATTAAACTTTTTCAAAAGTTTCTCTTCTTGCTTAGTATCATGGTGGTTTTAAACACAGACACTCCACTTACTTTGTAAAGAAAGAAAAACAAACAGCATGCCAGAAATTCCAATGTTCAGTTCAGTTCAGCACAGCACAGCACAGCACAGCAGGATGTAAACTGCTGTATTTTATACTGCCTCACATTTTAGTGGATTTCATTTATCCCCCAGAGCTTAGATCTGTCCTAAGGAACAAAAGATTGATTTCCATTGAAAATGCATATGGCAGTGATTTAGGGAGTGTGCTTGATGGTAGAAAGGTAGTCATTACAGAGTGCAATAGAGAACTATTAACTCTGTCCCCTTGAATGAAATTTTGTCACTGGAACAATTTGGTTTCAATACTGAATGCTGTGGATGCCATGGCAATAAAAAAAACTGTTTGTTTTTTCTGAGGATACTGTGAAATGATTAACAGAAAGGGTCCCATATTAATAGCAAAAATTAGTAACTATGGTTTGTACAGATTTTGCACAGATTTTTTGGCAGAATTCTTGGCTGGGTATCCAAGCATAGAGTCTTATGACCAGTATCCTCATATCCATATAGCTTTCCTTGAAACCATAGTTAAGCTTGGTGGGGAGGACTTCTGGGGAAGAAATGATTTAATAGCATGTCTTCAAATAAGCAAAGATAATGATCATGGCAAAGACCAAAGAACTGGCAAATAAATTAGTTCTACAGGAACTCTGCATCTCTGCATAAGAAAGGGATGGGAGATTACCCTTGTATGTTCTGGACAGTTGCTCCTCACAATGAGACAGCAGTTTTCCATGGGTTTGAGCACCAGGAGATGATGTAAAGCATGGTGGCTTTATGGTGGACCAAAAGGTTCAATCATGGTGGACCTTTTAAAGGACATTAAATTTGCTAACTTTTCTTTTAAAAGGGGTGTTGGTACTACCAGCACCTTCTCTTCTGTGGAAACAGCATCCAGGATGGGTTGTTCAGTTAGATCAGACGTTGGACTGAGTCAATCAAAGTCCCACCTCTGTTGCTATGCTATTCCAGCTTTTGGTGAAGACAAAGATATTGACCCAATGTGTAGAGATTCAAAGAAAATATGACAGAAAACAAGGAAGCAAGGACCAGACCAAACACTTCAGGGAGAGACTGGATACTGTCTTCACAGAAGAGAAGGTGTGTGTCAGGTAGGAACCAACACCCCTTCTCCTTCCTAGTGGAGACAGCATCCAGGATGGGACATACCAAAGCAATGTCCAGAACAGTGGGCACCCGGAGTTCCAAGTGTTTATCCTCAGGGTGAAGCCCTTCATCAGGCTCACCAGGAATTGCAGAATGAGACCAGAGGGCAGCCACAGGCACATCTATTGGAGGTGTTTGAAGAAGGTTGGTGAAGTCCGGACCGACATTATAAAATCTCTTCTCCAGAAATGATGGAGTATAGGCCAAGGCCAGGCTGGACCATTGACCATGGACCGTGTCCAGAAAAATGTTTAGGGTAAAAATGATGTCTGCTGGAGCATTCTGTACGGAAAACAGAGGGGATTTGAAAGGAACCTCCTTAGAAGACCCCACTGCATTGTCCAGAGGAGCCAGGAGAGACTTAAACAAGTTGGAAGGGAAAAGACTGGACGCCACGGGCATTTCAGGCACGAAGCCCTCATCCTCTGAAAGCATCAGTTCCCTATCATCATCAGCCTCAGAGATGGAATTGCTTATGACAGAATGAGCCGGAGAAGTGGGACAGGGCCGATATTGGAATTCCAGGATGTCAGAGTCCCAGCCAAACTCAGAAGGAGGGGCCGCAGTCGTAAGTGGAGTTGCAGAATGACCAGATGATGCCAGTGCATGTTGGAGAAACCGGGCAAACATATCTTGCAAGGAAGCAGACAGCAGTGCAGAAGCAGCAGCTGACAATGCAGGCACCTGTGGTAAGGGTAGAGTCAAGGAATGAGGGTGATCAGGCAGAGTGGGAGCAGAGTCAAGATGACAAGAGACTCCCTGGAGAGTCAGGTACTACTGGAACTGTGGAGGACCATAATGCATCAGTAGCAATGGGAAAGTCTCTCAAGGAAATTTGCTCTGCAGTTGAAGTCAGTGATGCAGGCAAATCAGCAGCAGCTTGGCTAGAGAAAGTTGCCTGGTGTTTAGATGCAATAGCCTTGTCACATAGGTTTTTTAGCACCTTATCCCTACGATGCTCAGCTCAGCCTGAACAGATGCCTTGGAAGGGTCTCCTTTAGGAGTAGAATGGGAGGATTTTTTGTGCTTTTGTGACACAAGGGAAAAGCCAGCTGGTTCAGTGTCCTCAGAGTCTTTTAGACTTTTGCAAGGCTTTAGGCATAATGGCAATAAAGGTAGGTCACAGGGAAGGTTACCCCAGTAAAAAAAACCCCTCAAGATAGAACTGTCAAAGCTCAGCTGAGAATAAACCAGTCCAATACACAATTAGCAATGTGGATTAGATGCCTGCTTGCAAAATGCAGTTTGCAGGTTAGAGAAGCTCCTGGAAGAGTCACAATGTTGCAATCCACCGGGCTTGGCAGAACTCCCAGAAAAAAGGTGGCAAGGCTCTGTAGAGCTGAGGAAGAAGCCTTAAAATGACCCCTGAAATCCACTCCCAGTTCTAAGGCTGGCAGCAACAAAAAAATGGACACAAGGCTCAATGCAATGAGGGAATTCTCCCTGGTCTGCAAGGAAGTGCTGGGCTAGTGCCAAGGTAATAGGCAGGCACAAAGCTGAATGCTCAATCAACAGCAAGCAAAAGTTACTGACAGGAAAACTCCCTTAAAGCGGCAAGCACAAACCGCTAAACAGCCCAAATATGAAGTGCGAACTCTGCAGCGCTCTCCCTAACACCCCATTCAAGCAAGAAGCAAAGCACAAAGCTCTGCGCAGTTCCAGAGTGCTTGAGGCTCCAGAACTCTCGGGCTGCGATTTCAAGGCAAAAGAAAAGCCTGACAAATAGCTGATGGGGGGTGCGGTGAACGGCCAAGGCAGATGCCCTGGCCAGTGCCGCTAAAGGCTACTCTATCAGCAGGGAATCAGCCTATGACTTACAGTGTGTGAGAATGTCCTGCAAAGTAAGCCCAAAGTTAAAGTTTAAAGGCAAAATCACTATAAATTTGAGGAGAGAAGCTCCAACACAACCGTCCTGTCTGAGGGACTGAGACAAAAGCTGGAATAGCATAGCAACAGAGGAGGAACTTAAACTTTGATTGACTCAGTCCAATGTCTGATCTAACTGAACAACTCATCCTGGATGCTGTCTCCAATAGGAAGGAGAATTATCTATTTAACTATCATAAGGTTAATAGAGATCTTGAAAATGAGAAGTTTGAAAGGCCATGGTGATTTTACTGTCAGTCAGCTTGCTGCCTGCTGCCGTGGAAACAGGGAAGGGAGCAATGGAGAAGTGTGCAGGGGAGACAGCAGACTTTTTTTTTTGAAGCTTTGCAACAGCTAGCATGGACTTTGCTTATCTCTTCAGGGGCTTTTCTTTTGGTTTTGGAATGCAGAAGGTAGATATGAAGTGCCTGAATTAGAGATTTTTCCAAAACATCAGTTGGCCATTGGTTGAACTTTGGTTGCTAGCTACCGGGGGGGGGGGATGGTTTGCTTCAATTTGATACTTTGTACCTGGAGTCACCAACCTTTTGGACCCCAGGGACCACTAAATTCATAATTTTAAATCCCGTGGACCACTAATGTGATCTGCCTAATGACCAGCTGGGTGGGCGTGGCTAGGTGGTCATGTGACTGGGTAGGAGTGGCCAACTTGACATCACTCACATCGAGGGACGTCTTGCTGGTCTCTACTCACTCCTCCCTTCCCAGCCACTCTTCGCCTGCCCACCCGGGCTCCTTAGGGCCCAACAGGAAGTAGTTGCTGGAGCTAAGCAGCCAACGTTTGAGGACCCTTGATTTAGTTCAATATTAAAAATGCAAATGTTTTTTCTGCAGACCATCAAAATTTTCTCAGGGACCACCAGTGGTTCATGGACCACCAGTTGGTGACCTCTATTTTGTACGGTTTTACTCTAAATCTTGCCTAACTTTGCTGTAGTCATCTTGTTCCTAGTAAAACTACTTTTTCTCTAATTCTATGGAGCCAAGGGTATTTCTTTCCTAGGAACTGGGTAGAGGCAGTCATGATATTTATACTGATCCTTGAATAAAAGGAAAATTAACACTAAGCGTAAGAATTTGAAGAACTGCAAATAAATGATAAAAAGTTAAATATGACTCTAATCTTAGGGTATTAGGACTTTTATTATAAGATTTTGGAAATAATTAGATAGTGTTTAGTGGAAGCTAAATGATCTTGTCTATCCTAAGCCCTAACAGAAATCTGACACTTTTACGATTTTAGAAACTGAACATTAGAGGGAACTAGAAATTATACAAAAGAAAAAAGTGAAAGCTTGCCTTTTGTTTTTGGTTAGTATTTGAATTTACAAAATGATATGAAACACAATGACATTATAAACACTCTAGAACAGTGATAGCTAACCTTTTTGCCATTGCCCGCCAAAAGTGGGGGGTGCCCGGGGGGTTGCACATCCGAGTACCCACACCATAATTAAATTCATCCCATCCTCTCTAGAAAGGCTCTGGAACCTGGGGAAGAGTGAAATACCCACTCCCCCAGGCCTTCCAGAGGCTGGAAACAGCCTCTTTCCCAACTTCTGGTGGGCCTGAAAGGCCCGAAAATCAGCTGGCCAGCACCCACATGCACATCAGAGCTGAACTAGGGCAATGCTCACATGCCCACTGATATGGCTCTGTGTGACACCTGTGCCATAGGTTCGCCATCACGGCTCTAGAAGGTTACAAGAAACGAGTTAGAAACTAACAGTTTCTGTGTCAGCAATGATAGCTCTTTCTATAGATAGGTTATGCCCAAAAAATTATAAAGAAGGAATGACAGATGTGGAAAAGAATATTTTAAGAAATTTACAGGATAAAGAGGTGAAATAAATTTGGTCTGCTGCAAAAATATTAAAACTAGAAATACTGGAATATAAAAAAGTGTGGATTATAAAATAGAGAAGACAACTAAGGTCAAAATAAAAGTTAAGAGTATGACTGGGATAAGGACTTTCCTTAAAAAAAATAAAAAAAACATACAAAGAAAACCGTCTTTGTTCACACATTTCCAACATTGTCTTGCCAGAAAATGTTTTATATTTTTCTTTTCCCCTCCTAATTTGCATACAATTATATATATTTCTAAGTCATTTACATTCCCAATTTTACATTTATGTTTAATTTGTACTTTCTCTTGTCTTTATTTACATTTATTTATTTATTTATTTATTTATTTGACTTATATACCGCCCATCTCCTCAGACTCGGGGCGGTTTACAGAATTTAAACATTACAATATATGTTTTAAAATTAAAATGATTAAAATAAAATAAAACCCCTCCCTGCCTTGTGCCTTTCCATCTTATTTCAATAAGCTATAATTATATTTCCTTTCTATCTCTATCTCTTTTGTTTCCTCTTTCCTCTACCCAAGTATACCACTTCTCAAAAACTTTGTAATATTCTGATTCTTTTTTATCCTGCAATTCTTATGTCAATTTATCCATTAATGAGCAGTCCCAATTTTTTTCGAATTAAAGTTTCTTTTCTCGGTATGTTTTCTTCCTTCCATGATTGTGTGTAAACTACCCTAGACGCTGTTAAACTGTGTATTAGTAAAAATTTGGTATTATCAGTGTTATCCAGCAACATTCACAATAAGTAAATCTCTGGCTTTAAATCTAATTTGTAGTCTGTAATCTCTTCTATATGTCTTCTAATTGTCTTCCAATAATGTTTTACCCTATGGATAGGATAATAGGATGATGTGGGATATTGATCAGGTTTATAGGGTGAATTCAAGCTATGCAAGAATAAACAATGTCCCAAGAGAAATCCACATAACATTTCTCAGAAGATCCACAAGGGATGAGATCCTAAGGGTGCTAAGGGGCAAATATCTGAAGTTTAAGGGAAGGGAACTTGCAGTTTTAAAACAAATTCCAAGAAAGGTCAGAGAATCTAGAAGGAAATATCATTTCTTAACTAAGAAATTGTTATGTTTAGGTGGTTGATACCGGAAGGTCTCCTAATATTCTGGGAGAAAAAATATAAATTAATAAATAGTAATGAAGCAGAAGCTTTTTACAATGACCATAAACTCTTTAACCCTTAATGACAAATGGAGCCTCTCTACCCAGACACACAGCCTTTCAACCTCTCTCATAAGGGGCTTGGATTGTGTTCCTCCCTGTCTGTTAATATGTGCCTTAGCAGCCACATTTTCAGTCAGAATTAGGACATGCCTGCACAACACAATGTCCTGGAATTGTTGAAGGGCAGGACACCATCTTGCCCAGAAGCTGCAAAAGTGTGGCCATAGTGTGGTCAAGTGTGGTACCATATGGTCCTATTGATCTGTCCCACCAATGTCCTTAGGTTCACTTGGTGCTCCTGAGAGAGGTGTACCTTGTACTCAATGGTATCTATCTCTACTCCTAAATGCAGCAACCAGATAGTTGGTGTCAAATGGCTCATTAGCGTTTATTGAAAACCCGTGGCCCTGAAGCACTTGGATGATGATTCTGAGATCCTCCCACCTCTGGGGTTCAGAGGCAGAGTGGATCAGAATATCATTCAGGTAGCACTGGACCTGTATGGGAAGAGCCCGTAGGGATGCAGCTAAGGCAGCCAACAATTTTGTGAACACCCTGGGTGCTGAAGATAGGCTAAATGGCAGTGTTGTGTACTGATAATGATGGTCTGTGTAAAAAAACTTATTGCCTATTTCTTGATAAAATGGGGACATATCCTCCTCTGAGAGTAATTGATTGGAGGAGGCCGGAGAATATGGATCCTGTATGGCCAAAACTTCTCCTGGAGCCTGGGTCACCAGAAGGAAATCTAGAGGCAAGGGGTGGTCAGATCTAACTGAAGCAGCTCTCTGGCTTTACTGTGCCAGCTTTTAACCTGTTTTATAGCCTCTAATATTAAGGCTTCCATGCCCAAAGGGAAATTAAATTCCTGATTTTCCCCTGAGAGGATTCCCGCTGGAGTCGGTTAGAAGTTGCTTCAGTAGATGAAGTTCTTTGCCTTGAAGGCTGTTGCCAGGCAGATAAGGTGGAGAAAGGGTCTAGATGTGAGCTAAACTGTGACTCACTGTTGCTGGGCAGAATGGATTCAGCTGCTGAATGCTACTCGCCAGCACCATCTGGAAATAGAGCCTGTGGAGACCAGCTATCAAAGGCCTCAGGCTGCACCAATGGTTGTCCCACATTTTGGTGAGAAACAGCCTGACTGAATGCTTGAGGTGCTCTAGAGTCAGCCTCATTCAACACCTTGGCTACTTCCTGATCAATGGCCTTCTGGCACCTTGCTACCTCTTGCTCTGCCACCTTGGGTAGTTTTTGCAAAGGCTCTTGAGCTCTTTAAGAGCTTGGCTGTGGCTTTTTGGCTTCAGGTTCTAGATCCCAAGGCTCCAGAGACCTCACCACTTCTCCTAGTCCTGTCCGAACTCTTTCTTGCCAAAGCGGCTTCTCTGTTTAACGAGACAGCCATGCTTTACATTTTAAATTTGCTGCTGAGCAGACTCGCCTTAAAAGGCTCCGCTCCAGAAGGAGTGGTGGCTGGAGGTAACTCGTGAGTAGGCCCAGTCAATTGTCAGGGGCTCAATTCTGCAGTGGTGGCTGTCTGAACAACAGTCCAAGCTCATTGTCAGCCGCCTGACCTCTGTAAGTGGTGGAGCGTGAAGCTCTCACCGATCTGGAAGGTGCAGGAACGCTGTTTTGGCTCTGCAAAGCCCCAGCTAGCACTGCAAGCGAAGCTTGACTGGCATTAGTTGGTGATACAGCTGTTAGATATATTAAAAGAGCTGTAATGTTGGAAGTATAGCTGTCAAAGAAGGTGAAGAAGTATCCAGGAATTGGAGATCTAGTTACAATCACGTCTGTCTTTAGCTAGGACTGAGTCAAAAAGTTGGGGACCGTTGGTGGAGTTGTGTCCTCACAGCTTTGACAGACTCAGCCCTATTTTAGCAGACGGGGACTACCCATTCCTGGATGCTGGCTCCACTACAATTGAGAAATGATTGGTTTTCTACCTATAGAAATTCTGTAAACCGCCCCGAGTCCTAGGAGATGGGGCGGTATAAAAGTCGAACGAACAAACAAACAAACAAACAAACAAACAAACAAACAAACAAATAGCCTTTCTAGGCCAACTTCTCTCTTCCAAAAAAAAAAAAGTTTTAAATTTTCTTACTTTCATTTGCCTAATATTAGTTAACTTTAACTAACAAGTAATTGACAGAAATATGACAACAAATACTTCCAAGAAGTTTCTTACTTTTATTTTAATTATGTTCCTATTTCCAAGTATGTCAATATATTTAATATAACCCATAGCAGCCAGCAGTATGTTGGCTTGCAAAATAGTATATAGAGATTCCAAATTGCAAATCTGATTGTATTGGTTAAAAGGTATTAAAATTGAGATACCAAGTCTTTCTTATCAAAAAATACCAATATGACTATGCCTGCTAGCATAATTTTAGTAATTTTAATAAAAAGTACTATGTGAAAGTGTAAATGGTGGTAAATGGTAAAGAATATGAATGAAAAGAAAGGGAGGGAGGGAGAGGAAGGGGGTGGGGGCTTCCTGATTGCTTAAAAAATACAATAAATGTAATAATATGAATGAAGGCGATCTGGCTAAAACATATGTCAAAACAAGTGAAAGAGATTTGAAGTATGAAATATATTGGATGGATATGGAGTTTGAAATTGATGGTAGATTCAGGTAAAATGTATGAAATGAAAGTAAAACATTTGTGAGAATGAATGGAATACTCACAAATTGCTCTTTAGTAAAGGTGACATGGTGGCTCAGCTGAGCTTGTCAATCGGAAGGTCGGCAGTTCAGCGGTTCGAATCCCTAGTGTCATATAATGGGATGAGCTCCCGTTACTTGTCCCAGGTTCTGCAACCTAGCAGTTTCGAAAGCACATAAAAAATGCAAGTAGAAAAAATAGGAACCACCTTTGGTGGGAAGGTAACAACATTCCCTGCACCTTTGGTGTTTAGTCATGCCGGCCACATGACCACGGGGACATCCTCGTACAGCGCTGGCTCTTCAGCTTTGAAACGGAGATGTGCACTGCCCCCTCGAGTTGGAAACAACTAGCACATATGTGTGAGGGAAACCTTTACCTTTTACCTTAAAGAGGCAGTAATATAGAGATGCACAATAAAGTAATGGATAAATGAATAAGAATTGTGTTGGTGACATTAAAGGTGTGTTGGTTTGGAGATAAATGTACAAATAATTTAATATGATACACTGAGGAGAATGGTTCTAAAATTAACATAGTAAGGATCAAAGTCGGACAGGGAAAATGGTGTGAAAAATGACAATATCAACCAAACAAGAAACTAAAGATGAAAAATTTGATAACTAGGTGCATGGCTTTTGGAAAGGGCCAAGGAGAAGTCACTTTGGCCACTGTGGGGAGGGTGAGGAAGAAGGAATGGAATTTATTTTCCTTGAGCTGGCTTGTTGACTATGATACCAGTGTAAGAAAGTATACAAATGGTGCCGCTTCCGGCAGTGCCGCGATCGGTTGCAACGAAACCGCTGCGCCAGCCCGACGCTCCAGGGGGCCCCCACAGGGGCACAGGAGGGCTTTTAGAGCCCTCCTGCCGAACGGGCGGCTTCTGGGTGCC
>JANHFP010003397.1:13356-24510 GCA_032468135.1 Calamaria suluensis
CATAGGCAGATCACTATAAATTCATTCCCATCCTTCCAGACCAGAGATAGCCATTCAGCCAGAAATAAATCTTCAGCATCCAAAGCAAAGCATGAACAGAAATGAGTCCAAAGTCCAAGTTCAAGAGCAGTCCGAGGCAGGGGGGGGGAAAGGCAAGCCCCACCCCCTCCTCTCTCCGCTCTCTCTTGAGTCAGCAACAATTTTTCTTTTTACTTTTTAAAAATAAAGGCATTCCAAGTTCAGGTCCACCGCCAAGCCCATTGAAAGGGAAAGTTTTCCTCACCTCTCGCTCGCTCCGCTCTTGTTGTTGCTGCGCTTCCCGGCTCACCGCTGCGGCGCCATGACAGGCAAGTCTGGCGCCCCCTGCAACCTCCGAAGCCTGGGGCGAACTGGGAGCTAGTCCCCCGCGAGCAAGCTCGCGCTGGGGGACACCCAGAAGCCGCCCTTTCGGCAGGGGGGCTCTAAAAAGCCCCCCTGTGCCCCGGTGGGGGCCCTCCGGAGCGTTGGGACGGCACAGCGAACTTTCGCTGCGACCGGTCGCGGCGCTACCGGAAGCGGAAGTCGAGAGACCAGTTTTGACTCTTAGCTCTTTCCCAACCCATCTAAATGGTCCTAAAAAAAAATTTAAATCTCAAATTATTTCAGCTACACTCACTTTCGGTGACATCATCATTATGGGTCCTGTGGTTGCCTAGCAGGACAGAACAAAAAAAAATTGCTGTACCCAAAGCTAAATTGATTTCCTACCACTGTGCTACATAGGCTTTCCTTTCCAAAGCTGCAAATCAACTCAAATATTCATATTACTGAAATTGCTTTCTAAAAAAAAGGAATGCCTATTTTTTTCATAGATCTTGTTAAAAATATATCCCCTGCTTTGTGTGATGGTCTTTTCTAATTAAAATAAAGTATTAAAATGGTTTCCTCTGAACTCGTTGCCTGTTAAAAGTTGGACTCCTGGGCTGAAAATTTGACCTCCTAGTGAGAGCAGCTTCTAAAACCTAAAGGCATTTGTTTTATAACCCCAAGTGTTAAACACAAATGGCTAAAAGTTCCATTCCTTCACAGGGAATAAAAAATGATTAACTTACATTAAAACCAATCCTTGTTTTTTGTATGAGATGTAAAGGAGTAAAGGAAAGCATATTCAAGTGAGATGAAAGAACTGAGTGGCCAAAGAAAGTGGAGCAGGGCAAATGAGGATATTTAAAATCTATTCTATTCCTAACAAAATGGCCTTTTATCTAAGCCAGAGCTATAACTATGCTCCAGGAAATTTCAAAACTCACGTACAAATCAGAAATGAAAAGGTACATGAGAAGCTTTAAGTGGGAGGATGGCTTAAATCCTCTCTTGCCTGTCAGTTTTTCCCTCTCTTCCCACTGCAGCTGTTGAAAATCCTCTGAAATTTGTGAACCACCAACTTCAAAAATAGCATGTTTTTTTTTAATTTTAGTTGGAATTCACTGGCATCGTAAAGATGTAAAGGTCCCCTGTTAAAAATGGTCACATCAAAATAATGTTAAGCACCCTTGAATATTTTGGTTCAGCAGGAATCTTCAAATTAACAAGAAGCAAAATTCAGGAGCAGTGCTATTTTAATCCTTTAGCAAAACATTTACTTGCCAAATTTGTCCTATCTTACTCTCATCCCACTCTTTCCTACAACTCCAGAGTCTAATGACACTCCTGTCCTGCTGCTCAGAAATAATGCAACCACTCAGTTATGATAACTGCACACTGAAGGCAATTTCTTCACAATCTATTTTTGTTGTTCATATGCAAATAGAGGTTTCTTCCTGCTTCATAAACTGTTTTCATGAGACAAAATGAAAAGCAGATTGTGAACTGCATAACAATTGAATTTGAGGCTGGGAAGTTTACAGTAGATACCTCCTTCTGAAGGTGTGTGACTAGATGGTCTTCAAGACTCAGGCCACTCAAGGTGTCATTTTTTAAAAAATAAATAAAGAAGGATGTGTATTCAGAAACATGGCATTACCATATTTATTAGGATAAAATGTTTTTCCTACAACAATTATTTTATTTCTTTACATCCTGCCCTTACTTTTTACAAGTAACTCAAGGAGTCAAACATATCCATCATGCCTTCTTCCTCCTATTTTCCCCTCAACAAAAACTTTGTGAGTGAGTTGGGCTGAGGCAGGACTAGAATACACTTTCCTAGCCTATTGCCTTAACCACTAGACCAAACTGCCTCTAGTCGGAAATTGTATCCAGAAGACCTAATCAGGCATGAGAACTTTAGGGAAACATATTCACCATGAACAACAAAGCATTCAGCTCCCAGAATTAACAAAGAAAAGAACTATGAGTAAATCATAGATCATCTAGGAAGCTGTACATTTCCCATAACTGTTCTTAACTACAGTGACTTTATCACGAGCATCTTGGTCATGTGCTAGGATTACTCTGGATATCACTTTAACAGAGGGATGATGAATCAAGATCACGTGAAGTGTTAATATCACTTTATAATGCCTTGGTCAAACCACCCTTGAATACTGCATCCAGTCTTGATCACCACAATATAAAAAAAGATGTTGAGGCTGTAGAAAGAGTATAGAGAAGAGTAACAAAGATGATTAGATTGGAGGCTAAAACATACAAAGAACTGTAATAGGATTTGAGTATGTCTAGTTTAATGAAAAGGGAGTAGGGATGACATGATAGCAATCTTCCAATATCTAAAAGGTTGCCACAAAGAAGAGTGGGTCAACTTATTCTCCAAAGCACCCGAAGGCAGGACAAGCAGCAATAAATGGAATGACTTGCCTCCAGAAATTGTGGGTGCCCCAACATTAGAGGTTGTTAAGAAGAGATTGAACAACCATTCATCTGCAATAGTTTAGGGTTTTTGGTGGAGCAGGGGGTTGGACTAGAATACCTCCAAGGTGCTTTCCAATTCTGCTTTCTGTTAACTGTATACCATGGATACTAGATGGGGGTCATCTTTTTAGTAATTTTAATGGTGTCACCATGCCCCTCCTCCCAATGAGTAAAATATATTTTCATTCACTTCATATAACTTGGTATTCACTAGCCATAACTTTATATATCTACATCTATTATCAAGGACTTCCACAAGGAGCACTAAATATAAAAAGTAGTAAAGAGAGGAGCAAAGGGACTGAATTTCAATGGTGGAATTATCAGTCCTTGGAGATTTACCAGGTTAAGAAAGAGACACTATAAGAACTAGAAGAATTCTACTGTATTGTTATAGGATGTAATCTTGAAAGCCTGAAGAGTTTTACACCAAAGAGAATCACGGAAGGATTATCTTGAATTTCTTTCTTACAGCAGAGTTGTTGTTTACACAATCACTCTTGCATTCTTATTTCAAGGTTATCTCTCTATTCCTTTATAGGAATTAAACAGCAATTCTGTCTAAGGTAACGTGATACCTTGCTCAACAGTAGTAACTGTGTGAGGGATCTTGGAGTCCTATTGGACAACCATTTAGATATGAGCCAGCAGTGTGTGGCAGCTGCCAAAGAAGCCAACACAGTCCTGGGCTGCATAAACAGAGGAATAGAATCAAGATCACGTGAAGTTTTAATACCACTTTATAATGCCTTTGAATACTGCATTCAGTTTTGGTCGCCACAATGTAGAAAAGATGTGGAGACTCTGGAGAGAGTGCAGAGAAGACAAACAAGGATGATTAGGGGACTGGAGACTAAAACATATGAAGAGAGTTGCACAAATTGGGTATGTATAGTTTAATGAAAAGAAGGACTAGGGGAGACATGATATCAGTGTTCCAATATCTCAGGGGCTGCCACAAAGAAGAGGGAGTCAAGCTATTCTCCAAAGCACCTGAGGGCAGGACAAGAAGCAACGGATGGAAGTTAATCAAGGAGAGAAGCAACTTAGAACTAAGGAAAAATTTACTGATTGCAGACCAGCTGTTACTTGTGTGTTGTGAATGAGTTGCATATGGACATAGGTTACCTATAGGCGACCTCAATATAATATTCAGAAGACTGTTGTGTACAATTTGATCTATATGCATACAATTTTTGTTGTGTATTTTTTTCTGTCTTTCATTGTTGTGTTGATGCTTTCTTCCATGTTGTTTCATTTTAAAAAATAAAATAAAGCCAGTAAATAAATTAAACCCAAAGAAAATGCTTCTTTTTCAGAAAGGGGACTATCCACTTAGAATAATGCAGACTCATTAGCAATGCTGCAACTGTTCTGATAAGGTTTGACCGATATTAGAAGTGTCTGCAGAGGTGATCAATAACATCAAAATAGCAGGCTGGGCCAAATAATTAAAGCCCACCCCCTTTTTAATTAGCATTGCCATTATTGCAACTACATTAAAAGGAGCAGGGCTTTAATCACCCTGGTTGTGTTATACATTTTGATGCAATTGACCTCCAACCCATACTATCCCTGGCTGGTTAAAAAAAAAAAACCAACAACAACCTCAATCTTTGTAAACCAAATGAAAAGAAAAACTAGAATCAGTCTAAGTCTGCCTGTTTCAGTACACTCCTGGAATTGTTGCAAATCTCTCCGTTCACAATTAAATTGATCAACTGAGATGAAAAATAACATAAAAGTGTAGAATATTTTACTCCCCGAGTTTTCATTCTGCATGGATACTACAATTAAATCTAGGAAATATCAAGCCCCTAATGGCCACATAAAACCAAGTAAGTAAGATTCACACCAAGTTTCATTAATTAGGACAAAAAAGGGTTTAGAATACAGATTCTTTCATACTGAACAAGCAAAAACTCCAGGCCCTCGTTTATTAGTGAATTCATTAAGGCAGAATTTCTATGATCTGTTTGAACTAGTTTCTCCCTGATTGGACTAATGGCTCTTTTTAGTAGGAAAGACTGAGAGGTCCACCTGATCTTTATTTGTCATGTTTTGAAATATTCTCTTTTGTTTTTCAGCCATTAAGAATTATCTTGTGCCTAATCTTATCAGAGCTCATGGTTCTTTAAAGAACAGAGGTCCCCATGCTTTCTGGCTCCAGGGACTGGTTTCGGAAGAAAAATGGTCTTCCATGAACCAGGGAAGAGTAGTGGTTTCATGCATACAACCTAGATCCTGTTTATGAGCAGTTGAAGCTTCACTCGTTTGTCCACTGCTTGAACAGCCCAGTTACCAACAGTTCATGGACCGGTACCAGGGCATGGGGACCTGTTTTAGCAATGGTTCAACTGCAATTCCCACCATTTTTTTCCGTTACTGGCCTGATAACTAGAATTCTCTGTGTGTCAGTCAAGAATGAGCAACTCAAGTGTTGAAAATATATATCAATTGAAAGCACCTTACTTTTGCATTCTGTAAATGACTTCGTGTCTTTATCCCCTTCCTTCAGTTCTTGCATTTATTGTCTCTTACCAGATATTTATGGCTGTACACCACCCCGAGTCCGCGAGGAGAGGGGCGGTATATAAATTTAATAAATTATTATTATTATTATTATAAGCTGAGGTTAGGAGCCAGTTTGGTATAGTGGTTAAAGGCATGGTGCTAGAAATTGAGAGGTTGTGAGTTCTAGTCCTATCTTAGGACCAGCTAGGTGAACTGAGTGATTGCTTTCTCTCAGCTCTAGGAATGAACATTGTACTCACCTGAACTCACCTGTGTGGGAGTCCAAAGCAGTGGGTGATAACTAAGTCCTATTGGCCAGAGACTGAGTATTAATTGAAATATTGACTCCTCCTCTTCCTGCTGGCTCCTCTCTTGCCCAGTTCATTGATGAAGATAAACACCAGAGAAGACTAAAATGTAACATCAAAAGGTTAACAAAGAAGGACACAATGGTGCAACAAACTGAACATTAAACTAGGGAGGGATTGGACTCCCACGCAGACCAAGGAGAACACCGTTCAGGTGAGTACAACATTCATTCTCCTTTGGTCTGCTTAGGGAGTCCAAAGCAGTGGGATATACCCAAGCTAATGTTCTTAGGGTGGGCCTTATGATTGTGGATGATTGACAGCAGGAAGACTGGGTTGAAGAACCCTGCGTCCGAAGGCTGCGTCAGCTGATGCATAAGAATCGCTTTTATAATTTCGTATGAACGGCAATGGTGATAACCAGGTAGCCGCTCTGCAGATGTCCTGGATAGGAGCTTGGGTAGACCAAACTGCAGAGGTAGCCACACCCCTTATTGAGTGGGCAGTGATGTGTGATGGGCGCGATCGACCCTGATGTTCATAGGCCATGGCAATGGATGCTCGGATCCAGCGCCCGATGGTGGTTGAAGTCACCTTCTGTCCCAAGGTTGTAGGCTGAAAGGAGACAAACAGATTTTCTGACTTCCTGAATGGTGCGGTCCTGTCAATGTACGTACTCAGAGCCCTGTGTACGTCTAGAAGGTGCCACTTCCGTTCTGTGGGATGTTTTGGTCGAGGACAAAAGGTGGGTAAGATGAGCTCCTGTGAGCGATGAAACCAGGAGTTGATCTTAGGAATGAATGATGGGTCCAGTCTGAGTACAACCCTAGCCGAATGAAAGATACAAAGATCTTTCCTGACAGAAAGTGCTGCCAGTTCTGAGATGCGACGTGCAGAAGTGATGGCTACGAGAAAGGAAACTTTGAATGTCATAAGCTTGAGTGAGGTGGAGTTCAAGGGTTCGAAAGGTGGTTCAGTGAGTGCCTGCAAAACTAGTGGTAAATCCCAGGAGGGGTAGCAGTGAATAGTGGCCGGGCGAAGGTTGGACGCTCCTTTATGGAATCTTCTGATCCTTCTATGTTGAGTTAAGGAATGGAAACCTGTACATTTAATGACAGTTGCTAATCCTGCCACCTGCCTGCTTAAGGTGTTGGTGGCAAGTCCTTTGTGTAGACCTTCCTGCAAGAAACAGAGTATCTGCAAAATCGTGGGTTTGGAAGGAGAAATCTGCTGAGTCAGACACCAACAGCTAAAGGCTGACCATGTTGCCTCATAGATTCTTGTGGTGGAAGATCTTCTTGCTGCCAAAATGGTGTTGATTACGTCGGTTGACAAATTCTGATCTCAAAATCTCCTGCTCAATCTCCAGGCGGTGAGCTGGAACCATTGCGGTTCTGGATGAAGAATGGCCCCTTGTCTGAGTTGTACCAGTGGTGGAGGAAGTTTCCATGGATGTTCTATGGATAGGTCTATCAGATCTGCGAACCAACTTCGTATGGGCAAAAAAGGAGCGACAAGAATCAACTCGGCTGACTCCTCTGATACCTTGCGTATGATTCTTGTGATGAGAGGAATTGGTGGAAAGGCGTATAGGAGAGTTGGGGGCCACTGGCAATGAAGTGCATTGGTTCCTTCTGCTGTTGAACAATGAAAACGGGACATGAATCGTGGCAGTTGCACATTCTGACGAGTGGCAAATAGATCTATCTGTGGTAGACTAAATCTGTTTGATATGAGAGTGAACAATTCGGGGTCTAGTTGCCACTCTGATTCATCTATGGTGCTGCGACTGAGCCAGTCTGCCTGCATGTTGGAGACTCCCGATATGTGATCCGCTATGATGGACCTTAGGTGAGTCTCTGTTCAGTGTCCTAGTTCCTGTGCCTGTTGCATCAGGGCCCTGGAACGAGTGCCATCCTGTTGGTTCACATGGGCCTTCGCAGTCACATTGTCTGTTAATATCAAGACATGATGGCTTTGCAAGATGTGGTGGAAACGTTTGAGTGCCAACCGAACGGCCTTCAACTCAAGCCAGTTGATGTCGTGGCAGAGGTCTTGCTGGTTCCAACGACCTTGCGTCATCTGACCCTGACAATGGGCTTCCCAGCTGAAGAGGCTGGCATCCGATGTTACAGTAATCCTGTGTGGTTCCTTGAATGAGCAACCCTTCTCCAACGCGGGGGAGATCCACCATGATAGGGAGCATTTGGTTGAGCCCTTCACTGGAATCAGAAGATTGGAACAACTGGTGCCTGACTTCTGACTCAGTAGCAGTAGCCATTGTAGTGGGTGGGAATGGAGTCGAGCCCATGGTACTATTGAGATGCACGAAATCATCTTGCCTAGTAATTGTGACAGATGTATTGCCGGAACTTGTTTTCGGAGAAGGACTTGTCTGATAGACGACCAGATGCTGAGAAGACGTTCTCGCGAACGAAAGACTTGACAACTTATAGTGTCTATCCGTGCCCCCAGATGGACTATCCTGTGGGTTGGACAGAAATGACTCTTCTTGTGGTTTACTGTAAATCCGTGATCCTCCAGCTCCTGAATGGCTAATTGGAGGTCAGTGTGAGCTTGGTGAAGTGTTGAGGATTGAATAAGGATGTCATCCAAGTAACACTGGATGCGTATGGACTGCGTCCTGAGATGAGCTGCCACCATGTCCAGAAGTTTGGTGAAAACCCGTGGAGCGGAGGATAGGCCGAAGGGTAGGGCCCTTCATTAAAGTGATGGCCTGTGTAACAGAACCGGAGGAAAGGGTGATGACTTGTTCTGATGGGTACATGAAGGTAAGCCTCCTATAAGTCCAGAGAGGTCAGGAGATCTCCTTGACGGAGGCTGCCCAGGATGGTGCGAAGTGATTGCATCTTGAATCGCCGATACAGAACGTGAGTGTTCAACTTCTTTAGATCCAAGATGGCCCGACAGCCGTCGGACTTCTTGTCCACCAAAAACAGGATCGAGTAAAAACCTGACCCTCTGTACGTGGCAGGGACCGGTTCGATGGCCTGAATCGAAATAAGATGCTTGATTTCTGTCCACATTTGTCGTCTCTTGATTGCATTGTGAGATATTGGACAAGTAATGAAATGATGAAGGGGTTCGGAATCGAACTCGAGTGACAGACCTATGGAAATTGTCTGAATCACCCAAGCATCAGAGGTGGTGGTTCGCCAATGTGTTAGAAATTTTGCGAGGCGACCCCCCAATGTCCTGTGAATTGTATGAGTCACTTGCCTCTACAAAAAAAAGTTTGGTGTTGGAGTTGGAGCCTTGAGAAGGCCGTTGTGATTGGAACTGTCGGTTTTGGTCACGAAAGGACTGCCTGTCTGAAAACCTGTCCCAGGATGGTTGGTAAGAACGTGGTTGGGAGTATGAACAATAGCCGTAGACCTGTTGTCTGAAATTAGATCTGCGATAAGGAATGGATGAAGCCCTCCTGTCTGCCCGTCTGGAAGATTATGGGAGGACCTTCCGCTTGTCCTTATCTTTGATTAGTGATTCAGTCAGGGTCTCACTGAACAAAGTATCTCCTTTGAATGGGGCTGAAGCTAGTTTCCACTTAGCCTTCATATCCACTTGCCAGTGTTGTAACCACAACAGTCTGCGAGACATAATGTTGGAAGCTAGAGCTCGAGACGCAAACTTGGCAGAGGTAATAGTGGCATCTGTGGAATATTCTGCTGCTGCAATGAGTTTCAGAAGATCTTGATGCAAACATGCATCACTAGGGTGTGCTCTCCATTGAATCTGTCTGAGCCAAATTAAAGAAGTTCTAGCGAAGAAGGAAGCCGACGTGGCTGATCGTATTGCCCACGAAACCGCCTGGTGCATTTTGCGGGTAGCAACCTCTGCTCTTCTATCCTCAGCCCGTAGGCCATCGACAGAATCAGTTGGCAAAACACTTGATGAAGCTAAGCCAGCCACAGGTCCTTCTACAGATGGAAGAACCAGGGAGTCTTCCAATTGTTTTTTCTACAGTGTACAGTTTTTTGTCCAAGCTACTGGGTGGTGTGATAGTGCCAGGTTGAGACCATTGTTGCTGAATTATATCGATGAACAGTTTTGGGGATGGTACAGCATCCTGATCTGTGACTGGTTCCATGAATAGGAATCTTGTTGGATTGTGAGGATCTGCTGGGCCTTCTGCAGTTCCAGAAGTAGCTCCCATGTTAGCCGCCGCCTTGGCCTTGCGAAGTAAAATTTTAAATTTGTCGGCCTTGAATAAGGTGGCGGATGGAGGGTTGTCTGCAGGAACTTCCTCATCATCAGAAAAAGTATATCCAAACGATTCCTCCTGTTCTCCCATAAAAGAGAGCTCGCTATGATGTGATGGCAAAGGCGACCTGTAGTCCTGTGCATGAAAAGGGCTAGCTAAGGTGCATCTGGAACTGGTTTGTGGTGGTTTGGATGACCCTGTACTATGCTCAGAAAGAGCTGAATCTATGTCTATGGGAGATGTGTCTTGTAATCAACTCTTGCACTTGCTGTGACAAGGAACCCCCTGAGGGTTCGTCTGGGCATAGTCCAGCTGCCATGGGGGTGAAGGTGGCAGATGCCCTGGATGATTTGCAAGGTGCATCCCTGCGCGGTGAAGGGTCTGGACTACCTGCTGTACTGATAGGTGCAGTGGTCTCTTCTCTATTTCCAGTAGATGGATTGGGAGACCAGTCATATTCAGCGACATTGTGTACTTGGACTGCAGTTGTAACAGTTGTGGAAATGTGGGACCCAATGCTGCTAGAAGGGCTGATGTCCCTGTTCCCTTGAGCAAGCTTTTGAGCCTTGGTGAACTGTTTTTCCAAGGCCCTGTCCCTGCGAAGTGCATCCTTGTCAGTGGCAGAATGGGAGCGTTGTTTTGTCCTGGAAGAACTTGTCTTCAATCTGGATCTGCCCTTCTTATTACTAGTTGTCCCTTTATCTGCATTGTTTTTGGGAGATGGGGACCTACTACGATCTGCCATGATAATAAAATATCCTTGCTAATGGGTATTTAAAATGGAGGCCGGCAAAAATGCCTAAAAATGGCAGCCGGAAGAGACAAGGTACTTGCTAGGCCCCAGCACAAAATGGCAGATGCGACGGAACGTCCACAACTGGCTGGTCTAGGAATTGAATTGCAAACGCAGGTGAATCGAGAATGGCAAAACTTCTCTAAAAAATGTCTCCGTTACTGCTAATGGTCGCTGGAAGAATGTGAGGCCGGTCAGAATGGTCCTTGCCGTGATGCGACTTACAGTTCTATGAAAATGGCAATGGGCGCTCCAAGCGCCGAACAGCTGATGGAAACCAAAAGCCGCGCCGTGGCCACTGCGCCATGATCGCTATTAGGTTTTTTCAAAGAACTTTTGTTGTTTGATTCAATTAAGTAGCTTAGAAGAGATTTGAAGGTAATTTTGCTGAAGGAGTCTCAAAACAGTGGAGCGAATGGAAAACAAGTCTCTATAGGCAGACTGAATAAGTGAACTGGGCAAGAGAG